>PVIA01013312.1:0-32670 GCA_004024845.1 Tonatia bakeri | reverse complement strand
TTCTAAGCCAGTAAAAGCAGGTTGACACAAGTCTGGAAGTTCCCTGACTCCCAGTGTTAATGGAAACTAGGAGCAGGGCCAGACTTCAATGCAACCAATGCACCCACAGCTGCAGTTATAGCCAAACCATAAAACCAAAGAGATGAATCCCAACTCCACTGTACAGATTAATACACTGAGGCTGAGACAGGTTATTTAATTTCCCATGATTACACAGTATGATGATTAGATCGGTGGTGTTTACACTCCTATTACACTTAATAGTGTAAAGCAGCAGTTCTCAAATGTTCACTCCCATTAGAATCACCTGAAGGACTTGTTAAACCACAGGTCACTACTCCCCACTCCCAGAGTTTCATTGTTTTTTTTCAAGCACATGAATAAACCTCAAAGGCCAGAATACAAATTTATTCTGAATGTTTGCTATCAGTTGTTTTCTTTTTTTTCCACAATTTTTTATTGTTCAAATACAGTTGTCTCCATTTTCCCCATACCACTGTCCCCCACTACACCCGTTCCCACTTCTCACCCTTTATTTTACCTCCCCTTTGGTTTTGTCTGTGAGTCCTTTATACAAGTTCCTGGAAACCCTTCCCCCTTTCCCCCATTAACCCCCCCCTCCCCTTTAGTTACTGTCAGTTTGTGCTGAATTTCAATATCTCTGTTTATATCCTGCTTGCTTGTTTATTTTGTTGCTTAGGTTCTACTTATAGGTGAAATCATATAGTATTTATCTTTCATTGCTTGCCTTCTTTCACATAGCATAATGCTCTCCAGTTCCATCCATGCTGTTGCAAAGGGTAAGAGCTCCTTCTTTCTTTCTGCTGCATAGTATTCCATAGTGCAAATATACCATAGCTTTTTATCTGTTCATTTACTAATGGGTACTTAGGTTACTTTCAGCACTTGGCTATTGTAAATAATGCTGCTATGAACATTGGGGTGCATAACTTTTTTTGGATTGGTGTTTCAGTGTCCTCAGGGCATAATTTCAACAGTGGAATTGCTGGGTCAAAAGGAAGTTCCATTTTTAGATTTCTGAGGAAATCTCATACTGTTTTCCACAGTGGCTGCACCAGTCTGCATTCCCACCAACGGTGCACTAGGGTTTCCTTTTCTCTACATCCTCTCCAGCACTTGGTGTTTGTTGATTTGTTTATGATGGCTATTCTCACTAGTGTGAAATGTATCTCATTGTGGTTTTAATTTGCATCTCTCTGATGACTAATGATGCTGAGCTCTTTTCATATGTCTCTGGTCCCTTTGTATGTCCTCCACTGAGAATTGTCTGTTCAAGCCCTCTGTCCATTTTTTAATTGAGTAGTTTGTCTTCCTGAAGTGGAGTCGTGTGTGTTCTTTATAAATTTTGGAGAACAAACCCTTGTCCAAGGTATCATTGGCAAATATGTTTTCCCATACGATTGGTTCTCTTTCATTTTACTGATGTTTTCTTTAGCTATGAAAAAGCTTTTTATTTTGTCGAAGTCCCACTTGTTTATTCTTTCCTTTATATCTCTTGCTGTAGGGGATGACATATCAGTGAAAATATTGCTGTGTGGAATCTGAGATTTTCCTGCCTAGGTTCTCTTCTAGGACTTTTATGGTGTCCCAACTTGTATTTAAGTCTTCTATTCACCTTGAATTTATTTTTGTGTATGGTGTAAGTTGGTGATCAAGTTTTGTTTTTTTTGCATGTAGCTATCCAGATTGCCCAACACCATTTGCTGAACACCATATGTTCTCCATTGAATATTTTTACTCCATTTTATGGTTATGCCCTCTTTGTAGAATAAAAATTGACCATGGAAGTTTGGGTTTATTTCTGGGCTCTCTGTTCTGTTCTATAGGTCCATGTATCTGTTCTTGTGCCAGTACCAGGCTGTTTTGATTAGTGTGGCCTTGTAATACAGTTTCATATCAAGTATTGTGATCCATCCTACTTCATTCTTTTTTTCTCAAAATTGCTACAGCTATTCAGGGTCGTTTATGGTTCCATACAAATTTTCAAAGTGTTTGTCCTATATCTGTGAAGTATGCCATTGGTATTTTAATAGGGATTGTGTTGAATCTATAAATTGTTTCAGGTAGTAAGGACATTTTGATGGTGTTAATCCATGAGCATGGTACATGCTTCCATTTGTTTGTGTCTTCCTTAATTCCTTTCTTCAGCATTGTGTAGTTTTCTGAGTATAGGTCTTTTACCTCCTTGGTTAGGTTTATTCTTAAATACTTCATCTTTCTTGTTGCTATGTCAAATGAGATTTTTTTCCCTGACTGCTGTTTCTGATATTTCATTCTTGGTTTACAAAAATGCCTCTGATTTCTGGATATTGACTTTGTATCCTGCTGTTTTGCCAAATTCATTTATTAGGTCAAGCAGTTTTTTAGTGGAGTCTACAGAATTTTCTATGTACACTATCATGTCATCTGCAAACAGTGACAGTTTTGCTTCTTCTTTTCCAAATTGAATGCCTTTTATTTCTTTTTCTTGTGTGCTTGCTGTGTCTAGGACTTCCAATACTATGTTAGATAGAAGTGGTGAAAGTAGACATCCTTGTCTTGTTCCTGATCTTAGTGGGAAAGCTCTTAGTTTTTCCTATTGAGCATGATGTTGTCTGTATTTCTCTCATATGCGGCCTTTATTATGTTGAGGAATGCTCCCTCTATTCCAACTTTTCTGAGTGTTTTTATCATAAATGGCTGCTGTACTTTATTGAATACTTTTTCTGCATCTATTGATATGATCATGCAATTGTTGTCTTTCCTTTTGTTTATGTGATGTATTATGTTTATTATTTTGCAAATATTATACATCCTTGCATCCCTGGAATGAGTTCCACTTGATCATGGTGTGTGATCTTTTTAACATATTGCTATGTGCAGTTTGCCAATATTTTGTTGAGGATTTTAGCAAGTATGTTCATCAGCGATATTGGCCTGTAGTTTTCTTTTTTTGTTGTGTCTTTATCTGGTTTGAGGATTAGGATGATGCTGGCATCATAAAAAGAGCCTGGGCATCTTCCACCTTCTTGGATTTTTTGGAATAGTCTGTGAAGAATAGGGGTTAGCTCTTCCTTAAATGTTTTGTAAAATTCTCCTATGAAACCATCCACTCCAGGGATTTTGTGTGCCAGGAGTGTTTTGGTTACAGCTTCGATTTCATCATCTGTTTTTGGTCTGTTCAGGCTTTCTGCTTCTTCCTCTTCATTGTTTCGGAAGACTGTATTTTTCTAGAAATTTGTCCATTTCACCTAGGCTTTCAAATTGGTTGTTCACAGTAATTTCTTACACTCCTTTGTATGTCTGTGGTATCAGTTGTAATGTCTCCTTTTTCACTTCTGATTGTGTTTATTTAGGTCCTCTCTCTTTTTTTCTTGATGAGTTTGCTTCAAGGCTTGTCAATTTTGTTTATCTTTTCAAAGAACCAGCTCCTGGATTCATTGATCCTTAGAATTTTACTTTTAGTCCCTATGTTATTTAATTCTGCTGTCATCTTGGTTATTTCTTTCCTTCTAATTGCCCTGGGCTGTTTTTGTTGTTCCTCCAGTTCTTGTAGATGTAGTGTTAGATTATTTATTTATAATCTTTCTACCTTTTTTAGGAAAGCTTCTATCACTATGAACTTCCTTCTCAGGACGTCCTTGTTGTGTCCCATAAGTTTTGAGTTTTTGTGAGTTCATTTTCATTTCTTTCCAGAAACTTTGATTTCATTCTTAACCCATTCATTGTTCAATAGCATGCTATTCAATCTCCATGACTCAGTGTTTTTGAGTTGTTGTGGGTTTTTTTTTTTTTTTTGAGGTTGGTTTCTAGTTTCATTTCTTGTGGTTGGAAAAAATGCTTGATATGATTTCATTTTTCTTGAATTTGTTGAGGCTTGTTTTATGTCCTATCATGTGGTCTATCTTAGGAAATGTTCTATGTGCATTTGAAAAGAATGTGTATTTTGCTTCTTTGGGATGAAAGATTCTATATATATTAGTTAAGTACATTTGTTCTAGGACATTGTTCAATGGTGCAATATCTTTTTTGATACTTTGTTTGGAAGACTATCCATTTTTGACAGTAGGGTGTTAAAATCCCCCACTATAATTGTGTTGCCGTCAATATCTTTCTTGAAGTCATCCAAGATTTTCCTTATATGTCTGGGTGCTCCTATATTGGGTGCATATATGTTTGTAATGTTTATGTATTCTTGATGGATTCTTCCCTTGAGTATTATGTAATGACCTTCTGGGTCTCTTTTTGTGGCCCTTGTATCAAAGTCTGTTTTGTCTGATATGAGTATTGCTACCCCAGTTTTTTTTTTCCTGTCCATTTACTTGGAATATTTTTTCCCAACCCTTCACTTTTAGTCTGTGTAGGTCTTTTGTTCTGAGGGAGGTCTCTTTTAGGCATCACATGTGTGGATCATGATGATCTTATCCAAGCTACTATATGTCTTTTGATTGGAGCATTTAATCCACTTAAATTTATGGTTATTAATGATAAATACTTATTTATTGCTATTTTACTTCCTTCATACCTGTGTTCCCCTCTCTCTCACTCTTCTTCTTCCCTTTCCTAAAGCAGTCCCTTTAGCATATCCTGCAATGCTGTGTTGGTGGAGGTGTATTTTTTCAGCCTTCTTCTGTCTGGAAACTCCATATTTCACCTTCCATTTTAATTGAGATCCTGCTGGATAGAGTAGTCTCAATTGCAGGCCTTCAATCTTCATTAGATGGAATATTTCTTGCCATTCCTTTCTAGCTTGTAGTGTTTCCATTGAGAAATCAGATACTAGTCTTATCCAGGCTCCCTTGTATGTTACTTCCTGTTTCTCCACTGCTGCCTTTAAGGTTCTCTCTTTGTCTTGGAACCTTGCCATTTTTGTTATGATGTGTCTTGGAGTGGGTCTCTTTGGGTTCCTCTTGATTGGGACCTTCTGTGTTTCCTGGATTTATGTGACTTTTTCCCTCATCAAATTAGGGAAGTTTTCCATCATTACTTTTTCAAACAGGTTTTCTATCCCTTGCTCTTCTTCTCCTTCTGGTATCCCTATTATATGGATATTATTACATTTCATGTTGTCCTGCAGCTCCCTTAATACCTCATCTTTCTTTTTGAATCTTTTTTCCTTTTTTTGCTCTTTTTGGGAGTTTTTTCTACCTTGTCCTCCAGCTCATTTATCCAATCCTCTGCTTCATCTATCCTGCTTTTGATTCCTTCTACTGTGCTCTTCAATACAGAAATTATATTCTTCATTTCCTCTTGGTTCTTGTTGATATTTTCTATTTCCTTTTTCATGTTGATATAGTTTGCAGTAAGTTCCTTGTAGTTTTCCTGTAGTTTTTGGCAATTCACAGTGAGCTCATCAAGTTTCCTTATAACCATTGTTTTGAACTCAATATCTGATAATTGACTTACCTCTATTTCATTTAGTATTCTTTCTGAGGATTCCTCTTTTCCTTACAGTTTGGGTTTGTTTCTTTGTCATCCCATTGTTTGTGAGAATATTCTTGTCAGCCTCTGCTTCTTAAATTGATTTGTTCAGACTCCCTGGGTTTGTAGTGTGAACTTCTATGATAGGAAATCTGTGAGATTCAGTGGTGCAGTTTCCTTGATCTCCTGAACTTGTTGCTCTTGAGATGCCATTTATATTGGCTCTCTGGATGTAATTGGGTTTTGATTGTTGCTGGGTCATTCTTTGGTGGATCCTTCCCTCTAGCTGGTTGACTGAGGGTCACTCCATACACCATGTCTTGTATGCTGTTGTGCAGGTGCTGCCAGAAGAAAACCACGATGCCCAGGAAACAAACCCACTCCACAATAGTATCTCCCCCATCCTGCAATCTCAGTATCAACAGCAAATGAACCAGTATTAATAAGGGTTTTAAAAGATTAAGAGTATTATAAGAGTGGAGAGAAAAAAAAACTATACTATAAATTCTAGTGACTTAATATGCATAAACTTACTGGACAAGAAATGAATGTTAAAAAGCTGTACAGGAAAGAAAATATCATTAATCGTGGAGAAAACCACAGCGGATTTTATCCTGATAGCCTCTAGTATTTACCACTGTTTTTTCTTTCTGGATCCGCCTCTGGTAATATCAGATGTTGGCCTGGTCTGACCTTAAGCAGCCTGCTCTGAGGCTTTCAGAGATCTGCTGTTTATGGCTGTCTCCTTCAGTTGTTAATGTAGTAGTCACTTTGCACTCACCAGTCAGGCTTAAACCCCATAGGGTGGGGCAAAATTCTTCCTGGGGTTGGGGCTATTGTTTCCCCTCAGTCTGCTGCTGCTTGGAGGGGAGTGATCTGAGCAGGATGTCTGCTGCTGTATGGATGATGAGTCAGCACCAGATCCCGAAGGCCACTCTCTCAGTTCTCCCCACACACACAAGCCTTTGTCCCCAGTTTCTCCCTAAGTATCTCTAGTGCCCTCTGCCCCCACATTGCCAGGGATCTATGTCTGTAGCTGACTTCTTCAGTTATTAATCTGGTCACTCTGCACTCAGCAGTCAGGCTTAAGCACCAGGCAGAGTCTCTCTTGGGGGCAGGCTGTTGTTTCCCCCCCGCAGGCCACTGCCACTCAGAGGGAGCGGTCTGCCTGAGTGCTGATGGCTGATGCTGGTTGGGGGAAGACTCAGCAATGGGATTCCTATGGCTACTCTCTCCCCACTCTTTCAAAAGCTTCTATCCCCAATCTCTCCTCAGTCATCTCCATCCCACTCTGCTCCCACCTTTGCCAGAACCTCACATAAGTGACAACAAATAAAAATGTGTGCATTGGCCCTTTAAATGGCTCTTTGCATCTCCAGCCATCTGTCTTTGGCAGAGAGCAACCCTGCCACTTTTCACTGCCAGTTGTTATCTGTGTACTTTTTGGGTCCTGGTGTTCTAGGCTGGGGATCCTAGCTTACGGTTTAGACCACGTTCTTCTCAGGCGGATCCAAACTGCTGCTTAATTATCCCTCTGGCACTGCCACCTGTGGGTGCCCAGCCAGCCCTCTCAAGTTTCCACCACATTCCTTAGCAGACAGGCTGTGCTGAAGGCAATTCTTCTGTCTGTCCAAGGTTATGAGGCTTCTGTCTCGCTATTGTTCAGTTATCTGCCTTCTGGGTAATTTCGCCACAGTTTAGCTGTAATTCCAGATTGGTCATGAAAGGGGGTTAGTGTGGCTTCCACTCACTCCTCTGCCATCTGGCCGAAGTTTCAGTTCACTACATCTTTGTGGGGCTCCAGAGGATTCCTACTCCCTTATGTGCATGCCTTATAAGATCTCCCTGCGAATATTGGTGGGATTGATATATATATAATGGGATTTCACTCCTGTAATTAAGCTATGTCAGAAGGTAAAAATAAAGGGATTTTATAGATATAATTAAAGTCCCTAATCATTTTATTTTAGTTAATGAAAAGGGGCATTATTTTAGGTGGGCCTGATCTTTATTTTTTAACATACATTTTATTGATTATGCTATTACAGTTGTCCCATTTTTTCCTCCCCTTTATTCTCCTCCACTCCACACCTCTTCCCACCAGTATTCCCTGCCCTTGGTTCATGTCCATGGGTCGTACATATAAGTTCTTTGACTTCTCCATTTCCTAAACTATTCTTAACTACCTCCCATCTATTTTGTACCTACCATTTATGCTTCTTATTCCTTGTACATTTTCCCCCATCCCACCCTCCCCACTGATAACCCTCCATCTGATCTCCATTTCTGAGATTCTGTTCCTGTCCTAGTTGTTTGCTTAGTTGTTTTTTTTTTTTTAGGCTCAGCTGTTGATAGCTGTGAGTTGGTTGTCATATTACTGTTTGTATTTTTTATCTTCTTTTTCTTAGATAAGTTCCTTTAACATTTCATATAATAAGGGCTTGATGATGATGAATTCCTTTAACTTGACATAATCTGGGAAGCACTTTATCTGCCCTTCCATTCTAAATGATAGCTTTGCTGAATAGAGTAGGTCCTTGCCTTTAATGATTTTGAATACTTCTTTTCAGTCCCTTCTTGTTTGCAAGGCTTCTTTTGAGAAATCAGCTGAGAGTCTTATGGGAACTCCTTCATAGATAATTGTCTCCTTTTCTCTTGCTGCTTTTAAAATTCTTTCCTTATCTTTCATCTTGGCTAATGTAATTGTGATGTGCCTTGCCGTGTGCTTCCTTGGGTCCAACTTCTTTGAGACTCTCTGAGCTTCCTGGATTTCCTGGAAATCTAATTCCTTTGCCAGATTGGGGAAGTTCTCCTTCATCATTTTTTCAAATAAATCTTCAATTTCTTGCTGTTCCTCTTCTCCTTCTGGCACCCCTATGATTCTGATGTTAGAACATTTAAAGTTGTCCTGGAGGTTCCCCAGACTCTTCTCATTTGTTTGAGTTCTTATTTCTTCATTATGTTCTAGCTGAATGTTTATTTCTTCCTTCTGTTCCAAATCATTGTTTTGAGTCCCATTTTCCTTCCTGTTACTGTTGGGTCCATGTACATTTTTTTTTAATTTCACTATTCATAGCTTTCACTTTTTCCTCTTTTGCAACCATACTCAGCCATTTCTGTGAGCATCTTGATTACCAATGTTTCAAACCTGCATGTGATAGGTTGGCTCTCTCTTTGTTGCTTAGTTGTATTTTTTTTCCTAGAGTTTTGATCTGTTTTTTCATTTGGGCCATATATATTTTTGTCTTGGTCAGCCTGTTAGGGGTGGAGTCTTAGGCATTCATCAGGGCAAAGAAACCCATGTTACTGCATTGTGGCACTGTTTGTGGGAAAGGGGTCTGAGAGGGAACAATGTTCCTTGCTCAGCTTTCAGCCAGCTTTCATCCATGTTCTGCACTATCCACAAGCAAATTGGGCCCTTTTGGTGTTGATTCCCAGGTGGATGGGTTTGTGTACATTCTAGGGCCCTGTGGGTCTCTCCAAAAAACTCTCCTGGGAGACTGGGAGTTTCTCCCCCCTACCACAATCCCCACAAGTTTTTTCAGTCAGAGGTTTTGCAGCTTTATTTTTGCTATGCTAGAACCCTTGGCTGTGTTGTGTGTCTTGCTTCCCCAGTTGTTCCTCCTGGTTTATCTGCACACAATTGGGGGACTCCCTGCTTCACCAGCTATTGCCTAGCCCAGTCCGCTAGCCTTGCCTCACCTGCCCCTGTCTTGTAGCCACTGCCTTGCCACAAGTCCTCTCCACCCTGGCTGCCCATCTCCACCCATCCTACCAGTCTGAATGAAGGATTCTTCTTTAACTCCTTGGATGTATGACTTCCACACAGTTTGATTTTCTGGCAGTTCTGGTTATTCTCCATTTTTAAATTTGTTGTTGTCCTTCTTTTGGTTGTGTGAGGAGGCAAAGTGTATCTACATATACCTCCATCTTGGGCAGAAGTCTCTAGGTGGCCCTGATCTCATCAGTGAGCCCATTAAGAGAGAGAAGAATAGAAAAAAAGAAAGTGCCTTCCTCCAAGGAGAATTGAAAATGTTTCTGGGAAGAGATGCTTGGTCCGGACCCTCAAAGCGAGGGGAATCCATAACAAGGAGCTCACAGGGCAGAGAGAGTATGTTGAATGAAAGACAAAAAATATGAGGGTGCAGAAGAATTTGTGAAATAAAAAGCAGACCAGAACAATTGGTATAGAAAAATACTGCATTTAAAAAATATTTTACTAGTTATACTATTAGAGTTGCCTAATTTTCCCCCTTTGTCCCCATCTGCCCAGCATCCCCCACTCCTTCAGGCAATGTCCACATCTTTGTTCATATCTATGGGTCATGCGGATAAGTTCTTTGGCTACTCCATTTCCTATACTGTACTTTATATCCCCACACCTATTCCTAACTACCTGTATGCACTTGTTAAGGCCCTCATCTCTTCTCCCATTCCTCCAGATGCTCCTCACATCTGGCAACCACAAAAACATTTAATATTCATGATTCTATTTGTGTTATTCTTGTTTGCTTAGTTTGTCTTTTAGATTCAGTTGTTGGTGGATATGTATTTATTGCCATTTTATTATTGATATTTTGATCTTTTTCTTAAATAAGTCCCTTTAACATTTTATATAATAATGGTTTGGTGATGATGGACTCCTTTAATTTTCTTCCTCTCTGGGAAGCTCTTTATTTGCCCTTTGATTCTAAAAAATATCTTTTCTGGGTAGAGGGATCTTGACTCTAGGTTCCTACTTTTCATGACTTTTAATATTTCTTGCCAATCCCTTCTAGCCTGCAAAGTTTCTTTTGAGAAATCAACTGACAGTCTTATGGGAATTCCCCTGCAAGTAACTGCTTTTCTCTCGCTGCTTTTGAGGTTCTCTCTTTATTTTTAAACTTTGGGATTTTAATTATGATGTGTCTTGGAGTGGGTCTCTTTTCATTCATCTTGCTTGGGATTCTTTGTGCTTCCTGGACTTGAATATCTATTTCTTTCACCAAATTATAGAAGTTTCCTTTCATTATTTTTTCACATAGACTTCCAATTTCTTGCTCTTTCTCTTCTCTTCTGGCATCCTTATGATACAACTGTTGAAATACTTAAAGTTGTCCTGGAGTCCCCTTACACTATCCTCATTTTTTTTAATTATTATTTTTTCTTGTCGTTCTGATTGATTGAGTTTTGTTTCCTTATGTTTCAAATCATTTATCTGATTCTCAGCTTTATTCCTGTTGATCCCTGTAAATTGTTCTCTATTTCAATTAGTGTATCCTTCATTTCTGATTTGATCTTTTTATGTTGTTGACATACTAAGTTCCTTGAGCATCCTTATAACCAATGTTTTAAACTCTCCATCTGATGTATTGCTTATTTCCATTTTGTTTAGTTCTTTTTCTGGAGCTTTGATCTGTTCTTTCATTTGGGCCATGTTTCTTTGTCTTCTCATTTTGCCAGCCTCCCTGTGTTTGTTTCTATGTATTAGGTAGAGCTGCCAGCTGCCATGACTCCTTGTCTTCATAGTGTGGCCTAATGTTGTAGGTGTCTTGTAGGGTCATGTGGTACAGCCTCCCCCATTATCCAAGCTGGGTACTCAAGGTGTGTCCTTTATGTGTGCTGAGTATGCCCTCCTCTTGTGGCTGAGACTTGATTACTGTTGGCAGGTCAATGGGAGGGATTTACCTAGACCAGTGAGTTGCAATGACAGGCTATGTCCACTGACCACCAACATCCTCCCTCCATAGAGAACCCACTGAGCAGAGGCAGAGTGGTGGTGCTTTGATGTGGTCTGTAGCTGTCCACTGGATGTTCAGGCTCTGGGGTTTCCCATGTGGTGCTGACAAAGGTCAGCCACCACCCATGTTCAGCCTGAGGCCACCCAGTGTGATCTACAAAGCAATCTGAGATGGCTGCTATTTGTGCTAGGCTTGGAGGTTCCCAAGTGAAGCCAAGCTGTGAATCTAGGTTGGGTGCTGCTAGTGCCAGTCCTGGGGTCACTTAGTAAGAGGTTTGGGGGCTGGGGACTCATTGAGGCTGGCTGTTGCTTGTTTAAGAGGATTTAGGAAGATGTGAAGGATGAGCCAAGGCCAGTCATTCATATGGAAAAGCCACTATTAACAGGTTGGGTGGGTTTGTAAATTGGATGGGATGGAACCTTAGGGAAATGCCAGGTCAAGAAAAACAGTGGAGCCAAGTGGATGTAGTCTCAGATATGGCTCTTGCCTGCCGACTCTGTGGCACTGTTGGGGGAGGATTCAGAAAAAGAACAATGGCCTTTGACTGACATTGTGTTTGGGACAAAACTGTCCTCCAGCTCTCACCCTGATGCCAGACATTTTATTTTCTCCTTGTATGCCACTGGTGTCTTTCAAGTTGCTACCCTAGTAATGGAGATCAGAGGTAATAAGTCTGAGTAAGTCCATGTGCAAGTCTTCATTAGGAATGCTTAGGAATCCAGCAGTTTCTTTTACTGACAATCCCCACTGGTTTTTACAGCTATAAAGGACTTATTTTCCTGGCACTGAAACCTTGGGCAGGGGGGCCTGGTATGGGCCTGGGACCCCTCATTCCTGAGATATCCCTCCCAAATTTTTATCCACTACATGAGGGTGTGGGACCATTCCACATCTGTGTCTCCATCCCTCCTACCAGTCTGAATGGATGTGGTTTCTTTCTTAAAAAAAATATTTTATTTATTTATTTTTAGAGAGGGGGAAGGAGAAAGAAAGGGAGAGAAACACCAATGTGTATTTGCCTCTCGGCTGCCCCCCACTGGGGACCCAGCCTGCAACCCAGGCATGTGCTCTAACTGAGAATTGAACTGGCAACTCTTTGGTTCACAGTCCAGCACTCAATCCACTGAACCACACCAACCAGGGCTGATGTGATTTATTTAATTCCATAGTTGTCAAACTTTCATTCAACTTGATTTCTCACAGATCAGAGTGATGGTTGTTCTATAGTTTAGTTGTAATTTGATGTGTTTGTGTAATGAGGTAAGCCATGTTTACCTATGCCTCCATCTCGACAAGAAGAGAAGATTGTATTTTGACATCCAAGTTTGAGACTTCCTGCTTTGCTTGTTTATGGAGAAAGAGGCCTGAATGTTGGGAAGGAAGTCAAGGATGGAGATACGGATATCAGAGATCACTATGCGCTAACCACTGTTGAAACAGTGAACATTGGTGAGATTATTAAATAAGAGAAGAAAAGGGCCAAAGAAGAACCTTGAAGAAAAACCACATTAAAAGCCCAAGTAGTCTTTTCTTAGATGTAGATTAAAAGTGGTATTTAACCAACAATCAATGAATCACTATATTAGTATAAATTTCATACTTATCTGTTGAAAGGAAAAAAGACCTGAGAATATGCCCTACCATGGCAGGTATTATTCACTTCTAAGTATTCAATGTGTTAAAAATTAGAAGGTGGTGCTATAACAGTGGTCTCTAGACAAGAAAACTCTAGAATGCCACTTCTCAGGCACCACTCCAGACCTAAAGTTTGTTAGTAATCTATTTTAACTAGACTTGCTGGAGATTCCGTTCACCCTAAAGTTTGAGTTCTCAGTACTGGTTGCAAAGAGTAAAAGGGTTGTCTGATCTAAGGAATGTTGGCTATTGGACTATCAGAAAAAAAAATCAATTTAAACATAAGATCAAACACAGATCATGTTGAAAAAAATGTTCTCAGAATAGATACAGATTCTTTGCCTCAAAATGTGTTGGTTATTTGAAGACCTACAACTAAAAATGTGTATAAGAATATTTGAAAGCAATGGTAGTAAAAGAAGACCAGGGTGAGATTTAAAGCCATCAGTTGATCATTATTCTACAAAAGTTCTATAGCTGGAGAACTAGCTATATCATAAGATGGGAAGAGTAGACATAGCCACATCTCATCCTCTAGCATATACAGATGAAATATAAAGCCCAATAAATTCTGAAAACCAATTTGTCACACATAAGCTTATAATGTGTATTATATGTCAGGGATTGTCTCTGTTTTAATAGTTGGATTAAATAATTCACTTTCAAAATGTCTTTGAAAGTTTGTTGTAGAGAAACATAAAACGTCATCAGTATTTCTGATATGTTGTTGCTGATTTATTGTTATCAACGCTTTGTATCTGAGAATGCTTTTGGCTGCAAGTGAGAGGAAACCCCAATCCAGACAGCTAAAGCAGTAGGAAAATGTGAGTAGGAGCTCAGAGGTAGGGCAGCTTCAAGCTCAGCACCACAAGGCACCAGCTTCCCGCCTTCCTCTTGTATTTGTTCTTTCACAGGCAGACAGCAAATGGCCCAGCTGTTCCCATCCTCACATCCAAGCATGACAATGTCCAAAAGAAAAGGAAGGATAAGCTATTTCTTGCAGCTCTTTTTTAATAGCAAGGAAATCTTTCCCAGAAACTACCCAACAGCCTTTTCCTCTTATCTTACTGTCTAGAATTGGGTGACATGTCAGTTGTTGTCTTACTGACACAATTCCCACTAAATGTCTTCTGCAAATCTGGATATTTATTTTATGAAGAGGTGTGGAACTTTCCAGATTCATGGACTTTGTAGCTTTCTAGGTTTCCCTGGGATGTTTACCAAGTAGAGCTGGTATTTAGGCCTTTTAATAAAGCTATTGAATCTATTTTCCTTTTTCTATTGATAGGGATACAGTTAGTCACAGTAAGGTTAATTGTATGACCATGGTTGGCTCAGATGAACTCTATGTTTTGTAACAGATGTTTGGAAGCCAACCACTACTATCATAACAAATAATAACTTTCATTAGCACTTACTATATGTACTTTCTATTGTGCTAGGGACTAAGCTAAACTTTTTGCACATATTATATCATTTAAAATAAATTCAGTAGGTATATACTTTTATTAATTTCATGTTACACCTGAAGAAACAGACTGAGATTGGCAAATCACTTCAAATTACACAAACAGTAGATGCTGAACCAAACACAAGACTAAAGATCCTTCCAAAGACCTCTCTGCTATATGGAAAGAATACATTTAAAAATACTTTGTATATTTATTTTTTAACATTTTATTAATTTTTTAGAGAGGGGGGAGGGAGAGAGAAAGAGAGAGAAACATCAATGTCTGGTTGCCCCTCAGGCACCTCCTACTGGGGACCTGGCCTGCAACCCAGGCATGTGCCCTAGACTGGGAATTGAACATGTAACCCTTTGCTTCGCAGTCCAGTGTTCAATCCACTGAGCCACACCAGCCAGGCTACTTTGTACAGTTAAATCCACTATTCAGACATGAGGACTATTTTCAAGCAAGCATAGCCTAAAACTCAGAAAAAGGAAATAACAGGGATGATACCAAGTAAGTGTGAACTTTTTTACTTTAAGTGAATTCAATCTATCAAACTTTTAAAATTTTACCCTAAAACATGAAAATAATCTGTGTTTGTGGCTTTCGTGATGTCATGGAGAAGAAAAAAGTACCCCCAAACCAGAGAAAATCAAATGCCTGAATTTTGAAAAAGTGAAAAAGAGTAAGTAGATTGTGAACTAACAGCTGACATTTGTTCAGTGCTTCTTCTATTTCTGAGATTGTTCCAACAATTTTGTGATGCAGAATTATTATTATCTACATGTTATACATGAAATACTGGACTTACAGGGTTTCTAAAATAATCAAATAAGTGGGTAAGTAAGTAAACTATTTAGAATAATTCCTGGCACGTACTAAATCCTTCCATAAATGTAGGCTGTTATTACAGAGGAATCAAAGTTGTCTTTATGCCTGCAATGCACTATTTTTATTTATTTCATTTATACTTATTTAACATATAGCTGTTATTTTCTTTTCTATTTTTATTAGCAATATTTTCTATCAATATTGCATATCAAAGGAAAATACAATGTTAGTAGATTCATTTTGCAGATAAAGAAACAGAGGCAAGCAAATTAAGCAATTGATGTAAGATTCTGTGATCTATTTGGTGGTTGAAGCAGGGCTAGTACCACTAACATTAGGAGCCAACGGCACTTACAGGTCATATATCTGACTCACCAGTATCAACTACATCTGAATTTAGCCTCTTCAGCAGTCTGGTGCCTAGGAGCTGAATTCCTCAGCTGAGCTTAAATTGCTGATCTGTTATTTACTGAACTATTCTTTTTTTCCTTCCCTTTGTCTTTCTGGGCTTTGTCTGACAGTAGTCATAAAAGTTTCATATAATGACAGGTAAGGGACTAAGAAAAGATGCAGGCATATGAAATCTGACACTTGAAAGATGTATTTGTCCTAGAATATGCTTCAAACAAAACATTTTTCAGGGCATTAAAACAATAACAATGAAAGAAACCCAGTCCTTGCCAATGCTGAATTATTTTGGCACAAGAGTCATTTTGCTTTACCTCATAAAAATAGGTGTGTTTGTTTCTTACATATATTTAAGTCATTGATATGCCTGAATAGTTTGAGAATGAGAAGTTTTGCAAATTCTGAGGTGTGAGGGTAGTGGTTTTATTTGTCTGTTAATGCATCTATCTATCCATCCCTCCATCCACCCTTTAGGAATTTATGTCTCTTCATTGTGGGTCCTACTAGCAAACAATTCCCACTAGATGGCTGCAGCAAATCTTTGGAAATTTATTCTACTAGGAAGAGTGGATCATGCCAGGTTCATGGACCCCTACTTTTGTAGGACTCCCTGGGATATTTATCAAGTAGAATTAGAATTTGGCCATTTTATAACATTCGTAAATATTTTTTAATTTTTCTATTGGATAAAATATTAACTCTAAACTCAATTCCTTTCTTTTCTTCTAATCTGGAATCAATGTGTTAAATCAAAATGTATTTGTTTACTAACATAATCAAGGACCATTTCATAAAGGAGCCTGAAAAACTGATCCCAAATATGTGGAAACAATGTGTAAGTGTGTGTGTGTGTGTGTGTGTGTGTGTGTGTGTGTGTTACTGTGATATGGATGATATAAATTTTTTTAAATGTTTAACTTTTATGTCTTAATTGAATTTACATTATTATAAACAAGAAAGATCTTTTACCAAGGAAGGGGAGGTTGGTTGGTCCTACTCATGGCTCTCTTCACCTCCCTCCTTCAAAATTAAAAATCAAAGAGCTTCCTGGTATTGTGGGAGTAATGGTAAGAGTGACTCATCCATTTCTTCAACCAATTAAATACATGTACAAAACCCCATGGACTGTTTTCTGTTATTATAGCAGAGTTAAGAGATATAGTTTTCCAATCCACCCAGGGGCCTTGAGGTGTCAATGATTTGCAACTGACTTTCTTCATTTATTTGGGTTGTCTCTGATTTCCAGTTTTAATCACAGGGCCTTACTCCTAGATTCTTCGGTAGTCCCAGTAACCTCAATTATCAAAGAACACTCCCCTTGGGCCCTCTCCCTGTGTCTTCTTTTGCCTCCCTCCAAAGCACCTCAGGCTCTATAAAAATTTCTCTGCCCAATCCCAAGGAGCAGACTTCATCTAGTGTCCTGGTTTCACTATGGTTATAGTCACTCTATGTACCATCAATTCTTCCAATACACTGGAGAAGAGAGCTTCACATACATCAGTGAATAGGAAGAAGGCGGACACTACCAAAAAGGGCCAATAGAGAATGGAAAAACCTAGCAACCATTCAGATACTTCACATTATAAAGGTTAATTCCCTTAGGATATCCCCTGCATCCCAGCATGATAAATTAGTGCATGGCTCCTTCCCTTTAGTGATATTAGAAAAAGTTCCTTCCTATTCCCCTCTATTCCCTCTCCAAGCCCTAGGAAGAGCTGGGTTCTATGCAGGGACAGAGTGGGATGAAGAGTGGTAAGAGATAATCCTTTCCACAATATTCTATCACTTTATAAAACCCTATAACATGCACCATTGACTATAAAATAATTTGCTTTATTACAACATTAAATGGATGTTATATCGTATTTCTACATGTACAAATACATATGGATAGAAGGGTTTATGTAGGAGTGTGTACAGATTTCCTTCTTTCTCAGGTCAACCAAAAAATATCCTGTAACTTCTAGGCTATTCTCTGCCCCCTTCAATCTTGTGAAGATGATGAGTTCTCTCTCACTGTGAGAGATGCTAAGTTTATTTACACAACGTAGGGATTTAGAGAGAAGAGAAGTGGTAGGAGAAAGTAAGAACAAATGTTTTTTGCAAAGCTCAAGAAAAAGGTGACAGAGTAGATGTAGAGCAAAAGGGTAATGGAAAGAGAGCTATATATTCTGATTCTTTTTAGTGTACTTTGTAAAAGTAGGTAAGGTAAGAAAGGTATGTTGGCTATTAAATGCACTTCATTCTTGTTTTATGTTATTTTATTTTATTTTTATCATTATTTTTTTAATCCTCACCCAAAGATGTGTTCATTGATTGAGAAGGAGAGGAAAGGAAAGCAAGAGGCATCCATGTGAGAGAGAAACATCAATTGGTTGCCTCTCACAAACCCCCAGCCCAAGATTTGCCACCACCCAGGTACTTGCCCTGACTAAGAATCAAACCCACAGCAATTTCAATGTACAGAACAATGGCTCCAACAAACTGAGTCACCTGACCAGGTCATCATTCATATTTTATTTTATTTTGTAAAGATTTTTTGTTGTTATTCTATTACAATTGTCTCAATTTCCTCCCCTTAGCCCTATTCCTCCCAGCCCACACCCACTCCCACAGTCAATTGTCACACTGTTGTCCATGGCCATGGGAGATTCATACATGCTCTTTAACTAGTCCCTTCCCCTTCTTTCCACCATTAACCACCTCCCCCTTTCACTTGGCCACTGTCATTCCATTCCATGTGTTTCATGACTGTGGTTCTATTTTGTTCATTAAATTCCTTTTATAAGTGAGATCATATGGTATTTTTCTTTCACTTCCTGACTTATTTCACTTAGCATAATACTCCAGTTCAATCCATGCTGTCACAAAAGATAGGAGTGCCTTCTTTCTTTCTGCTGCATAGTGTTCCGTTGTGTAAATGCACCACAGCTTTTTGATCCACTCATCTACTGATGGGCACTGAAGCTGTTTCCAGCATTTGGCTGTTTCAAATAGTGCTGCAATGGACATAGAGGTGCATAAGTTCTTTTGAATTGGTGATTTGGGGTTCATAGGGTATATGCCCAGAAGTAAAATCACTCAGTCAAATGACATTTCCATTTTTTTTTTTTTAGGAAATTCTATACTGTTTTCCACAGTGGCTGCACCAGTCTGCATGTCCAACAGTTCACCTTTACTTCACATTATCACCAGCACTTGTTGTTTGTTTATTTATTAATAATGACCATTCTGATATGTGTGAGGAGATATCTCATTGTGGTTTTAATTTTTAGCTCTCTGATGGCTAGTGATGTTGAGCATCTTTTCCTATGTCTATGGGCCATCTATATGCGCTCCTTGGAGAAGTGTATAGTCAGGTCCTTGTCCTACTTTTTAATTGGATTACTTGTCTTCCTGGTGTTGAGTCATATGAGTTCTTTATATATTTTGGAGATTAAACCCTGGTCTGATGTATCAGGGGCAAATATGTTCTCCCACACAGTCAGTTCCCTATTCATTTTGATGATGGTTTCTTTAGTCGTGCAGAAGCTTTTTAATTTGATATAGTCCCATCTGTTTATTTTTTCCTTCATTTCACTTATCTTAGGAGATATATCATCAAAAGTATTGTTAAGTGGGATATCGGAAATTTTTCCTCTAGGACATTTTATGATACCATGACTTAGGTTTTGGTCTTTAATCCATTTTGAGTTTATTTTGGTGTATGGTATAAGTTGGTGTCTAGTTTCATTTTTCTTTTTACATATACCAGTCCAGTTCTCTCAACACCATTTATTTAAGAGGATATTTTTACTCCATTGTAGGCTCTTCCCCCTTTTGTCAAATATTGATGGCCATAGAGGGCATAGACTTATTTCTGGCCTCTCTATTCTATTCCATTGATCTATGTGTCTATTTTTATGCCAGTACCATACTGTTTGGTTACAGTTGCCTTGTGGTATAGTTTGATATCAGGTATTGTGATCCCTCCTACTTTTTTTATCTTTCTCAAGGTCGCTGAGGTGCTTCAGGGTCTTTTTGGTTACATATAAATTTTTGAAGTATTTGTTCCAGGTCTGTGAATACTATTAGTATTTTAATAGGTACTTTATTGAATCTATAGTTGCTTTGGGTAGTATGGACAGTTTAATGATGTTAATTCTTCCAATCTATGACCATGGTATATGCTTCCATTTATTTGTATCTTCCTTAATTTCTTTTTTCAGTGCTCTATAGTTTTCTGAGTACAGATCTTTTACCTATTTGGTTAAGTTTACTCATAGGTACTTTATTTTTCTTGTTACTATGCTAAATAGGATTGCTTTCCTAGTTTCTCTTTCTGCTAGTTCGTTGTTGGTGTAGAGAAATGCCATCTATTTCTGAATATTGACTTTGTATCCTGCTACTGCCAAATTTGCTTATTAGGTTGAGTAGTTTTTTGTGGAGACCATAGGGTTTTCTATGTACACTATCATGTCATCTGCAAATAATGATGGTTTTACTTCCTCTTTTCCAATTTGTATTCCTTTTCTTTCTCTTTCTTGTCTGATCACTGTGGCCAGAAATTCCAGTACTATGTTGAATGAGAGTGGTGAAACTGGACACCCTTGTCTTGTTCCTGATCATAAGAGGAAAACTTTGAGTTTTTTCCCACTGAATATGTTGACGGAGTATAATGTTGGCTGTAGGTTTCTCATACACAGCCTTTATTATGTGGAGTATGCTCACTATATTGCCACTTTCCTGAGTGTTTTTATCATAAATGGATACGGGATATTATTAAATACTTTTTCAGCATGCATTAATAAGATCATGTGATTTTTGTACTGCATTTTGTTTATGTGGTAGTTATGTTTATTGATTTGTGGATATTGTAATATCCTTGCATCCTTGGGATGAATCCCATTTGATTATGGTGTATGATCTTTTTAATGTATTGCTGAATCTAGATTGCCAATATTTTGTGGAGGACTTTAGCATCTATGTTCATTGGAGATATTGGCCTGTAGTCTTCTTTCTTTTTATGTCTTGTCCTAGTTTTGGAATTGGGATGATACTGGCCTTGTAAAAATATATTGGGACTCTTCCTGCATCTTGAATTTGTTGGAATAGACTGAGGATAGGAGTTAGTTCTTTAAATGTTTGGTAAGATTCACCCATGAAACTATCTGGTCCAAGGCTTTTTGTGTGGCATATTTTTGATTACTACTTCAGTTTCACTAGTTATTATTGCTCTATTCAGGCTTTCTGCTTCTTCTTGATTCAGTTTTGGAATATTATATATTTCTAGAAATTTGTCCATTTCACCAAGGTTGTCCAATTTCTTGGCATATAACTGTTCATAATTATTTCTTATAATCTTTTATATTTCTGTGGTATCAGTTTTAAGTTCTCATCTTTCATTTCTGATTTTACTTATCCTACTCCTCTCTATATTTTCAAGATGAGTCATGTTAAAGTTTTGTCAACATTGTTTATCTTTTTCAAGAACTAGCTTCTGGATTTATTGATCCCATGAATTGTTGTTTTAGCCTGTAAGTCATTTAATTTTGCTCTGATCTTGATTATTTCCTTCCTTCTGTTCACTCTTGGCTTTGTTTGTTGTTGTTCTTCTAGTTTTTTAAGATGTACAATTTGGTTGTTTATATGAGATCCTTGTTGTATCCAGCAAATGTGAGAACAAATGTCGGAGACTTTCAGGGTATCAAAGATGTTACTTTATTGGCCAAGTTTAACCTGCGGAGGGGTGAACTCTCAAAGTTTCCGGAGACACGGTACCCACAGGGGCTGCAAACGAGAGTCGTGCCGAGCCCTTATAGCTAAGTCCTTATATAGGGGCGGGCAAGCAAGCATTATGCAGAAGCAGACGTGGCAGTTAGCTATTTGCTTACAGAGACCACACATGGGAATGGGATGGGGTCTTGCTTAACTTCAGTGGGAAAAAAATTCGAACTTTAGAAACTAAACAAAGCATTGCTGATCTAGCATACCCAGGGGAGAACATTTGCACAATCCAGGATGGCTACTCAACTACATCCTGCACTCTGTGTCCCCTGTTGGTTCCTTTTGGCTACAACTGAGGTTCCTGTTTGCTAAGGTCACATTTAGTTCTTAATTTCCTTGTTCCTAACAATCCTTCCATATTCTTTACTAGATCTGTATTGCTACAAACTTCCCTCCTAGGACTGCCTTTGCTGTGTCCCATAGGTTTGGGGTTACGTGTTCATTCTCATTTGTCCTCAAGTATGTCTTGATTTCTTCCTTGATCTCACTGTTAACCCATTCATTATTTAATAACATGTTTCCAGTCTCCATGTATTTGAATGTTTTGAGTTTTTTTACTTGGGTTTGTTTTCTAGTTTCAAGACATTGTGATCAAGCACATGCTAGATATGATTTAAAATTTTTTTAACTTGATGAGGCTTATTTTGTGTCCTCCCATGTGGTCTACCTTTGAAAATGTTCCATGTGTGTGTGAAAAGAATGTATATTTTGCTTCTTTGGGGTGAAAATTTCTTTATGTATATCAATTAAGTCCATTTGATCTAGAGTATCTTTCAATGCTACAATAGCCTTGTTTAATTATTCGTTTGGAAGATCTATCCATTATTGACAGTGGGGTGTTAAATCCCCTATGATAATTGTGTTTCTGTTGATCTCTTTCTTGAAGTCCTCCAAGATTTTCTTTATATAATTAGGTGCTCCTGTGTTGGGTGTATATGTATTTACAAGGGTTATATCCTCTTGATCGACTGCTCCCTTCAGTATTATATAGTGACCTTCTTTCTCTCTTGTTATTACCTTTGTTTTGAAGTCTATTTTGTCCGATATATGTATTGCTACCCCTGTTTTTTCATGCCTGTTTGCTTGTAATATTTTTCCATCCCTTCACTTTTAGCCTGTATAGATTTTTTGTTTTGAGGTGGATCCCTTGTAGACATTTATATGAGTCATGTTTCCTTATGATTCAGCTACCCTATATGTTTTGATTGGAACATTTAATCCATTTATATTTATGGTTATTATTGATAGTCACTCATTCATTGCTATATATTCTATGCCTGTGTTTCTCTCTCTCTCTCTCTCTCCCTCTCTCTCTCTCTCTTTTCTCCTTCTTTTAGCAGCCTCTTTGCCATCTCTTGCTGTGCTGCTTTGGTGGAGATGTACTCTTTCAGCCTTCTTTTGTCTGGGAAGCTCTTTATTTTGCCTTCCATTTTAAATGAGAGACTTAGTGGACAGAGTAGGCTTGGTTGTAGTTCCTTGCCCTTCCTTACTTGGGTTATTTCTTGCCAATCCTTTTGGGCTTATAGTGTTTCTCTTGAAAAATCAGCTGACAGACTTATTGGGGCTCCCTCGTATGTTGCTAGCTCTTTCTCCCTCACTGCCTTTAACATTCTCTCTTTGTCTTTAAGTTTTTCCATTTTAATTATAAAGTGTTGGTGTGGGCCTCTTTGGGTTCATCTTTGTTTGAACCCTCCATGCTTCCTGAACTTGTAGGACATTTTCTTTTCACCATGTTAGGGAAGTTTTCTGTCCTTATCTTTTCAAACAGATTTTCTGTTCCCTTGTTTCTTTTCTTCTTCTGATATTCATATGATGCAAGTGTTGTTATGTTTCATGTTGTCCTGAAGCTCCCTTAAAATATTTTCATTCCTTTGAGGCTTTTTTCATTTTGTTGCTCTGACTGGGTATTTTTCTTCTCCCTTGTCTTCTAGCTTGCTGATTTGGTCATCTGCTTCATCTACGCTGCTTTGATTCCTTCTAGTGTATTCTCCATTTCAGATATTGTAGTCTCCATTCTTCCTGGTTCTTACTCATAATTTCTAGTTCTCCTAGTTATTCATGCTACTGTAGTTCCCACTAAGTTCTTTGTAGCTCTACAAATTTCCTTATAGTTCTCACTGAGTTCCTTGGGCATCCTTATAACCATTATTTTGAATTCTATGACTGATAGATTGCTTGCCTCAATTTCATTTAAATCTTTTTTTGAGGGTTACTCCTTCCCTTTCAGTTGGTGGCTATTTCTTTGTCTCCTATTTTAGGTGACTCCTTTTGTTTGATTCTGTGTCTCAGATTGTTCTGCTTTGACTTCTTGTCTCTGTGGGATGGACTTCTGTGGTAGGAGTTCTGTGGGAGTCAGTGGTGCAGTCTCTTTGATCTCTTGATCTGGATGCTCTAGTGATGCCCTTTCTTCAGTCTATGTGGGTTCTTTTGTTGTACTTCGGCTTTGATTATTAATGGCTTACTCATTGGTGGGTTCTCTCCTCCAGCTGGCTGACTCAGAGTCATAACCCCCACCATGTCTTTTATGCTGTTGTACAGGTGCTGGTTAACAAAGCAACACTACCCAGAAAACCAAGCCCGTACCAGCAAAAAAAAAAAAAATATCCCCCCTACCACATCGGCAATATCAACAGCAAATGAGCAAAGATTAATAAAGGTGGAAAGAGATTAAGAATATTATAAAATAGAAAAAAGAATATGAAATGACTAAAGGAGAGAAAAATTATTTTCAGAGGGAAGAGAGAGGAGAAATAGTCAGAGTAGGGAATAGAAACAAGGCAAATGAAGAGAAACTATAAAAGTTAAATCATAAGTAAAAAAGAGAAGGGCGATGGCAAAATGAAATAAAAAAAGGAAGAGTGCAATCTGAGATTTGAAATAAAATTTTAAAAAATAGTCAGCCAATAGAAACAAAATAGAAGGAACGTCATTACTGGGTCAATAACAACAAAAGGTGAGAAAAGGTTAATAAAGGTAGAAAGTGAATAAGAATATTATGAAAAGAGAAAAGAGAGTATGAGATGCCTACAGTAAAAAAATGATTTTGAGAGGATAGAGGGGTGAGCAATAACAAGAGGAAGGAATAGAATCCAGGCTAAGAAAGGGAAAAAATAAAATTCCAAACTCATATAAGCAAGAGCTGGAAAAAGGCAAAATGGAGTAAGATGGGGAGAATAACCTATGACATTTGAAAAAATAGTGAACAAATGGAATACAATGGGAGAAAAACAGCAATAACTACAATATCCACATGAAAAAAGCTACAATTAATAAAGGTGGAAAGAAAACAAGAATATTATAAGAAAGGGGAAAAAACTGTGAGCTGACAAAAGTCAGGAAGAATGATTTTGAGAGGATAGAGAAAAAATAGTAAGAGTAAGGAATATGAACATGGCATAGAAGGGGGAAAATGTAATTTACAATGAAAATAAGAAAGAGCAGGAAGAAGGCAAAATAGAGCGAGACAAAGAAAAGGTGCTATGTGAGATTTGAACTAAAAATAAAATAAAAATATAAAATATGAAAAATAAAAGACAAAAATAGTGTATTAGTTGGAATACACTTGAAGAAAACACAGAAATGTTAAAGGGCTATAAGAGAGAAAAATATAATGCAAATTCTGAAGAAGAATGAGGTGAAATTTGTCTCAGCAGAATTTGGTGCTTACCTTCTCTCTTCTCTTTCTGAATCCAACTCTGGCTTTTTATCAGCTCAAGGTCCAGGGGTGGGTCATCCAACTGCTAGCAGCACCAAATGTACCACTTTCACCTGCCTCTAGAAAGGACTTCTATTTTCAGTGGTAGGGTGGGACCCCTGGGACCCCTTTGGGAGGTGCTGTTCAGTCTTCTGGGAAAATTGTGGTCATGTTCCCCTGCTCCTATACCACCAGTCTTGGTCTGTCCCAGCTTATTTCCAATAGTGTACAGTTTCTGGTGAACTAGCTGTCTGTTTCAAGGGAGAGACCAATCTGTGTAAGAGGGTCAGCTCTTTCCTGCTTGGTTCTGTTGGCAGCTCTGTTTGAAAACCCAGGCTGGGTGAGGTCCTGATTACCCCTTGCCTCACTGATTTCTGATCTCCCTGCCCTGCTGACCTCAGTGAAATAAGGCCCTAAGAACAAGTGGATTTTTCCTTCCTCAAAGAAGTTCAAATTGGGTCCTTTCAGAGATTCTCTTCCTGCCTTTCTCCTGTGGAACTGCATTCTGCAGGGGATTCTGAACCTGTCCTGCCTGTTCTTCCAATCCTGCAGGAAGTGGGGGCTGGGTAGTTTTTCCCTTTGCATAGGTTTGATTTCTGCTGGGGAAGGAGGTTCTGCCTGACTGTAAATAATCTCAGGCACTCAACCATTGCCCCTCTAATTCCTAGCCCACTGCCCTTGTAGTAGAAACAGTCTGGACTCTCCATTTTGCATAGCCCTCGGGCTTGTTAGCCACATTGGGCTGGGGACAGAAATAACTTTGCTGTTCAATTTTCTGATCTCTCTGCCCAGCTGTATTCAGTGGAATAAAACCACACTTTCAATCTTTTCTCTTTGTTGGCAAGGCAGCTGTGCATGGGGTCCCTTCCCAGCATGCTTTAGCTCCCTTTCAAAAAGTCTTTCTGTGACACACCCACTACAGCACCAAGTCACTGTAGGGCTTTCTGCCCACACCACCTCTCCAAAAAGCCAGAAGTCTCTCATGATCATGGCTGGCTGCAGCCTACCTCTGCCCAACCCAGATACAGAGAGTCCCCCTCTCTGGCACTCTCCTGGTTGGCATTTGGTGCTGCAGCTATGGATAACGAGCTGTTGGTTGTGTGTGTGTAGCCTGGATCTCTCCGACCTCTCACATCCCTCCAAGTAACTCCTGGTCTGGGTCTCTGGGCTCCCCACTTGGAACTGGGGCCTCCTTCCCTGGGAGGGAAGGGAGCCACAAAGCTCCAATTCATGATTAATCTTTCCAAATCTACAGGCACTACACATGGGGTATTTCCCCTTCAATTTATAAAATCATCTTACCACACATTGTGAAGCATCTTCTGTACTTCTTGGCTCTAAACTTCGTATCAGCGAAGATTCCATTGATTACTCAGGTTATTTCTCAGAAGATCAGCTGAGAATCTGAGTTGGACTCAGCTCTCACCTACTTGGCTGCCATATTCCCCTCTATCATTAATATTTTAAAAACCGCTTTATGAAATGTAACACACGTGTCATGCATCTCACCATTTTAACTGGCACAATTCAGCGGCTTTGAGCATACTCACAGTTGTGCAACCCTGCTATTATTAAATTTTAGAATATTTCCATCACCCAAAAAGAAACCCCATAACTACGACCACTACTCATGTCTTCCTCTCCTAGCCCTTGCAACCATAATATATTTTCTGTTTTTGTGAATTTGCCTATTCTTGACATTTTATATAATGGAATTGTGTAATAAGTAGTTTTTTTGGTTACTGGCCTTTTTCCCTTCTCACAATAATTTCAGAATTCATCCACAAAATAGGATGAATCAATACTCCATTCTTTTTTATGACTGAATAAATATCCATTGACTAATATACCACCTTTTGTTTATCCATTCATCTAGTGATGGCATTTGTTTTTATATTTGGGTTATATAAATGCTGCTACTGTGCATGACGTGTTTTCAATTCTCCTAGGAGCAAAAATGCTGGGTCATGTGTTTATTTCATGCTTAATGTTTTGAGAAACTGCCAAACTGTTACACTATTTTACATTCTAATCAACAGTATGTGAGGGTCCCCAGTTTACCACATTTTGCCAAAAGTTATTATGATACATCATTTAGAACAGGGATGTCAAACTCATTTTCACTGGGGGCCACATCAGCCTCAACATTGCCTTTGAAGGGCCAAAATAACTTTAGGACTGCATAAATATAACTACTCCTTAACTGTTAAGGAGCTGAAATTACACTTGGCCCTTAGAAGGCAATGGTGAGGCTAATGTGGCCCCTATTGAAAATGAGTTTGGTTTGCAAATATTTTCTCCCACTCTGTGGATTGTGGAATGCTTTCAGTCTTTCACCATTAAGTCTGATGTTATCTGTGGGTTTTTCGTAGATGTCCTTTATCAGTTTGAGAAAGTTCCCTTCCATTCCATGTGTTGTGTATACTGTGAAAGAGTGTTGAAATTATTCAAATGATGTTTTTAGAAATATATTTTATTGATTGTGCTATTACAGTTGTCCCATTACCCCCCTTCATTCCACTCCACCCTGCCCACCCTCTCCCATCCATATTCCCCCACTTTAGTTCATGTCCATGTGTCATAAGTTCTTTAGCTTCTATATTTCCCATACTATTCTTGCCCTCCCCCTGTCTATTGTCTACCTACCCTCTATGCTACTTATTCTCTGTACCTTTTCCCCCTCTCTCCTCCTCCCACTCCCCTGTTGATAACCCTCCATGTGATCTCCATTTCTGTTCCTGTTCTAGTTGTTTGTTTATGCTTTTGTTTTAGGTATGGTTGTTAATAATTGTGTGTTTGCTGTCATTTTACTATCCATGATTTTTATCTTTTTCTTAGATAAGTCCCTTTAACATTTCATATAATAAAGTCTTGGTGATGAACTCCTTTAACTTGACCTTATCTGAGAAGCACTTTAACTGCCCTTCCATTCTGAATGAAAGCTTTTCTGGATAGAACAATCTTGGATGTAGGTCCTTGCCTTTCATGACTTGGAATACCTCTTTCCAGCCCCTTCTTGCCAGCAAGGTCTCTTTTGAGGAATCAGCTGACAGTCTTATGGGAACTCCTTTGTAGGTTACTGTCCCCTTATCTCTTGCTGCATCTAGGATTCTCTCCTTAATTTTTACCTTGGCTAGTGTAATTATGATGTGCCTTGGTGTGTTTCTCCTTGGGTCCAACTTCTTTGGAACTCTCTGAGCTTCCTGAACTGCCTGGAAGTCTATTTCCTTTTCCAGATTGGGAAAGTTCTCCTTTATTACTTGTTCAAATAACTTTTCCACTTGTTGCTCTTCCTCTTCTCCTTCTGGTACCCCTATAATTTGGATGTTGGAACATGTAAAGGTGTCCTGGAGGTTCCTAATCCTCTCCTCATTTTTTTGAATTCTTGTTTCTTCATTCTTTTCTGTTTGGTTGTTCCTTTCTTTCTTCTAGTCCACTCCACTGATGTGAGTCCCAGTTTTCTTCCCATCACTATTAGTTCCCTGTGCATTTTCCTTCATTTCACTTAGCATAGCCTTCATTTTTTCCTCTAATTTGGGACCAAATTTAACCAGTTCTGTGAGCATCCTGATCACCAGTGCTTTGAACTGTGCATATGATAGGTTGGCTCTCTCCTGATCACTTAGCTGTATTTGCTGTGGAGCTTTGATCTGTTCTTCCTTTTGGGCCTTTTTTTTTTGTCTGTTTTGTCGCACCTGTAATGTATGGGGGCGGAGCCTTAGGTGTTCACCAGGGCAGGGCAACCCAGTCACTGGGTTGTGATGCTGTATGTGGAGATGGGGTCTGAGAGGACACAGTGGTGCTTGCTCTGCTCTCCGCCAGAGTTCAGTCCCTTCCACCACTTCCCCCAAGCAAACTGTGCCTTTCTGGTGCTAATTCCTATGTGGATGGGCTTGTGCACATTCTAGGACCCTGTGGGTCTCTCCAACGAACTCTCCTGTGAGGCTGGGAGTCTCTCCCTGCACCTCAACCCCCACAAGTGTTTTCAATCAGTGCCCTGAGGCTCTGTTTCCCAGCTCTGGGACCCTGGGTTGGGTGTAGTTCCTTGCTTCACAATCACCACCTAGCTGGGTCTGATGGTTGCCACCCTGTGCCTGGGGCCCACCAGCTGCCACCTGAGCATCCAGGGTCAGCCTCCTGTGGCCTTGTATGCCCAGAATGCCTTACATGCCTGGTCCCACTGCACTTTGTGCTGCGACCCCTCTCTGCCTGGCTGCCCAACTCCACCCCTCCTATCAGTCTGGATGAACATGTCTATTTTAACTTCTTGGTTGTCCAACTTCCATGCAGTTCAATTTTCTGTCAGTTCTGGTTGTTATTCTGTTTCTAAATTGTTGTCCCTATCTTGGTTGTGCAAGGAGGCACAGTGTGTCTACCTACACCTTCATCTTGGCTGGAAGTCCCAAATGCTTTTACTGTATCTGTTGAAATGATTATGTTGTTTTTGTCCTTTATTCTATAATATAGTATATTATATTAATAGAGTTTTGTATTTTGAACTAGCTAGCATTTCTGGGAGAAATACCACTTGGTCATGTATAACCTTTTTTTCCCACACTAAAACAATTTTTATTTAATGTGTAATCTTTTCATACAGATTTAGTTTGCTAGTATTTTGTTGAGGATTTTTTTATATCCATTTTCACAAGGAAGACTTGTCTGTAGCTGTTTTGTGATGTTTGTCTGGTTTAGCTATCAGGATAATACTGTACTCATAGGATAAGTTAGGAAGTGTGCTTCCTCTTCTACTTGTTGGAAGTTTGTGAAGAATTAATGTTAATTCTTTTATAAACATTTAAAGGAATTGATCAGTGAAACCATCTGGGTGTGGGATTTGCCAGGTGGGAAGTTTTAAAATGACTAATTCAATCTCTTTACTTGTTTATATGTCTCTTCAGATTTTCTGTTTCTTCTTGAGCCAATTCTAATAGTTTCTGTCTTTTTACAAATTTGTCCATTTCTTGTGGTTATCTAATTTGTTTGGGTGTGCTACATGCCAGGCACAGTTCCAGGATCTATGATAGGGGTCAGCAAAAGAGACAATACCTTGCCCTTCTGGAACATATATTCTCTCACAAGAAAGGCAGACACGAAGTAAAAAGTAAAAGTCATATGATACATAATATAATGTCAGGAAGGCTTTTGATATTGACTACAGCTTTATAAATGACAGTTTATGAACCCATTGGGCATTATATTGTAATCATAAGTTAATATAACATGCTGATAAGATGACTGCTTGGTTAAACAGACTCTTATAATGAATTTTCCTTCATACATCAAAATCAGAAAATGGAAAAATAATTTGCATATGCATTTTATTTTTAAAATTATGGTGTGCTCATAAAGATATTAATTGGTAAATTAAAACGATTAATTGAGCAGAAGATCAAAGCAGCAGCTATCTTCTTAAGTGGCTAGTTATTTTGGTGGCACTTAAATAGTTTGTCAGTGGTCCAAATTCAAGTTAATAACAAAGATGCTCCTACATGGATATAATATGGCTGAATGGAAGGTTATCTACTTGATAGATTGTACATACTGTACAACTCTAGGCAAGCCATTTGCATTGCTCATATTGTGTCATAATGGACTGATTCAGAGCTCACCTCAGGACCTTGGACAGCAGCTGGTTAAACTCATGTTAGCACATGCAAAAATATTAACTTTAATTACTAAATTATGCTAGATATTTTATGAACACAATCACATTATCTATAATGACACTAAGATAGATACTTTCTTCTCTTTATAGATAAAGAAACTGAGGCTGTGAGACATAAAGTCACATAGAGATGGAATTTGAAAAAAGGAAATTTGAATACAAGCCTATATGTTTTACCACTGTATTATCCTACCAATCTTATAAGTAACAGATTACATAGGTAAACAGTACTTACCTTGTCAGTTACATGTAGCTAGCCTCGCTTTCCTCAAGTTACACTCATTTATGAAGAAATTTGCATATGTAATTTACAAAAATTAAGTTCATGTCTCTAAAGCTCTTAACTGGTCAACTATGAGAATTCAGGGGGTGGGGGAGGTACAACAAGTAAAACATCCATTTCTATCTAAACCACTTCTTCCTAAACATCCATATGTCCTTATCCTTGTACCCATCCTCAAAGGCAGAATACTCACAGACTTCCTGAGAAGACATGATATGCTAGACATTGAAATGAACTAGAATAATGGTGAAAGTAATGGACAAAGCTCAAACACATTAGCAATTCCTAGACCTGCAGACAATCTATGTGAATTTAATGATACCCTCACCATCTTCAGTTATGACAGTATGAAATCATTAGGTTTTTCTCCATTGAAACATAATAAGAAGATTCAAAATACTATGTTTAAATATCTATAACATCTAGAAATGGAATAAAATCACTCCAGCTATGTGTTTCTGAAAAACACACACATACATACACACAAGTTCTATCCAAAAAGTATCTAGCCATGTAATATGAAAAATAGAGATATTTACTGAAGTAGATATAAAATACAAGAAACATTGTATGTAGGATAATGACACCTCAGTCCACTTCAAATAGGCCCCTTGAGACCTCACACAGTTCTTCCAGCATCTCTTCCACTGTTGAAAACACTGCAAAATCCTCTGTTGGAATTCCCATCTGTTGTCATATTTTCCTGAATCTCATCAATGGTCTGAAATCTCTTCCCTTTCAAAGGTGATTTTTAGTTCTAGGAAAAGCCAGATCAGTCCCCAGATCAGCTTCTAGTTCTCACACTGTCAGTTGCCAATCTTCATTCATTGCAGCCTGTATGTATTCAACATTCTCTGGTGTTCAGCTTATTGCAGGCCTCCAAAATGTGGATCACTTTCAACAGGTTCTTGACCATGTTTGAAGCATTTGTGCCACACTTTTATTTCCATTGCACTCATTGCACAGCTCCTGGAGGCCTTCTGTATCATCTGGATAATTTCTGCAGAGTAACTTTCAAGCTTAATGCAAAATTTGATGCAGATTCATGGCTCTACCAGCTCATTTTGATGGCCACACAGTACACATGCTCAGTCAATGGCGTCTACAGCTTCCACTGACTACTACAGTGAAGTCATCATTACTCATGCATATGCATTCCAATCCACTCTCCTTGGATGCCAGGTTACATTGGTATCATGCAAACCGTATTCATTACATTAATAATGACTGGACTTTTTTCAGACTTTTTCTCACCACTTAGAATGAATCTTATTTTCATTATATATAATGAATATATATATTCACATGTACATATATAGGGACTTATATATCTGTATACTTATATATAGATAGATTTATATATGTATCTCTGTATCTATGCATATAGATATATATATAAATGATTCACTGGTAACCTTTTTTGTCTCTTTGAGTTTCTTAGAAAAATAGTTGGGGTGGCTAGTGTATTTCTAAAACAATTAACAACAGTCTTGCTGAAGGCCTGCTTATCTATTTTTGCTCTTAACTTTTAACAAACTCAGAGTTTTTATAACAACAGAGGAGAGATGTTTTTCCAAAAGATTGGAAAACAACACTCAGTGCATATCCACCCTTAGATATTATTGGTAAACAAATGAATACAAACTCAAACTTGAGGGCTGAAACAAAGTGAACAATCTGATGTCAGACCACTTCCTGGGATTCTTATGCTGAGATGCTCAGTTCCATCTAGAGCAAAGCAAGCACTGTTTTCATGTGTGTATTGTGCTTCCACTGCCTCTGTAATTCACATTTAC
>PVIA01013311.1:0-32814 GCA_004024845.1 Tonatia bakeri | reverse complement strand
GGCCCCCCAAAATATGGCTGATCGATAGATGGTAGCGGGGTGGGGGGTGGGGGATTTCTGGCGACGTATAATGAAATGCGGACGGTGGAATCCCAGTAGTGGGGAGAGATCGTCCCCCACCCAACACTGGCAACGCCTCTGTGGGCTGGAACTTCTCAGGATAAAGTGGGGGGCGGGGGGCGTTCATGCAGGCACGGCAGAGTTGTCTCGGCTGACACGTCCCACCGTGTCCCTGGCAGCCGTGCCCCTCCGCCGCTGCGGAGGCGGTGTCATGGAAACGGGGTTTGGATCTCAGAGTCTGGAGGAGTCAGAGCAGAGCTGGCCTTCTTGGGACTGGACTGTTGACACGCGGCTCCGGGTACCGCCGGGGAGGACGCCTCCGCCAGACGCAGAAGTGGCGTGTCTGCACCCAGGAGCTCAGCCTCCCAGCCCAGAATAAACCCGTAAGCCAGGGACCGGGGATTCGGTTGCCTTGGAAGTTTCTGCGGCGGCATTGAAATCCCGGCCCCAGAAGTGCTGCCCCTTGGGGACGCGTGGGGGAAGCTGCAGCCTCGCCTCTTCTGTCAGAACCAACAGCTTCGGTGGCGGAGGCCAATGCCTACGGAAGACTCCGGAGCTTAGCCCTGCCCTTTCCGGCCCTGGGTGCATAGAGACCGTGTTTGCGGAGCCCCTGGCTTATTTGTGCAGAACAGGAAAAGATGAGGTGACAATTGATGATGCTGAGACGGAAAGCCCCTGAGCATATATTCTGGAAGCTTTTATTTGGGTCCGGAGCTGTTCTGCGTCACCCCCGTAACTGTGTGACGCACCTGTCATGCCAACAGTGGCTTAGACAGGAAGGGTGAGAAAGACCCCCCCGGCGTCTGTCTGGGTTGGCTGGCTTCAGGGCTGTCCCGGAGGCCGGCCCCCTCACCCCGTCGCTGCGGCACGTGGTCCTCAGACCGAGGGAAGCAGAGGCGCCGTCCCTCGGAAGCCCACGAGTCCCTGGTGGGCCGAGCTGGACCTGACGCCAACCACTGAGGGTCGCTGAGACGCAGCCCCCCTTTCCAGCGGAGTTAAGAATCTCCGCCCTTGTGTTCCCGTGATGCACAGCAACGCAGTGATGCCTTTTCTAGAACAGTCTGAAACGTTCCGGATGGAAGTACTATTTCTTCCCGTCTCCAGCCTCCGTCCCCATCCGCAACCTTGGTTCCTCCCTCCCCTCTCCACGCGCCCCCCTCCCCCCGGGGCCGGCGTGTGTCCCTTCGGGTCGCCGGGCCGTGTCCTTTCATCTCCGCTGGTCCTTGGCATCCGACAGGTGTGGCGAGCAGGCCGGTCCCCAGACCCCCAGACCGTCCTCATCATCGGTCTGCAGACGTCTCTGCTGCTTTCCCCACCCACTCGTTCTGTTCCCGCCTTGGTCCGCTGACACCCAGGGCATGGGAACCAGCCAGGCGGTCCTTGTCTGCGGACCAGTGGCTCTCGACCTCTCCGGGGGCAAAACCTCTTCACCCTGTTAAAAATGCCCATCAGTAATGTATCACGCGGACCATTGTCACCACGCTAAACATCCTCTGTGCTCCACCCATTCATCCTCCCCCCACCCCCCGGGGACCCCCGATCTTTGACCTTTCGCTGTCTCCAAGGTTTTGCCTTTTCCGAGATGTCTTAGAGTGGCCATCGTACAGGGCGTAGCTTTCTAGATGGGTTTCTTCCACTTGTTCATGGGCACCTAAGGTTCCTGGGTGTCTTCTCAAAGCCTGATAGCTATAGCTATTTTTTATTTTTGCACTGAGTAATGTTACATTGTTGCATGGACTCAGTGATTCACCGTCACCTGCTAAGGGACGTCTCCGCCACAGTCACCCGTGAACGTCCCTGTGCAGGTTCCTGTGTGAACGTTAGTTTTCACCTCCGCTGGGTAAACACCAAGGGTACAGTCGCTGGTTTGCGTGGTGAGAGTGGGGTCGGTTTTGGGAGAAACCACCCAGGGGGCTGCCCATCTCCCACCAGCAGGGGGTGCGGCTCCCTCTGCCCCACGTCCTGCCACGTTTGGGTTTGGCAGTCCTCAGAGGTGCGTCCTGGTGCCTGCGTGCTGTTTCGGTTTGAGTCTGTTGGAGGACACTCAGAGGACAGGTAGCCTGGCGGTACACGCGCCCCCGACGAGCCTGGTCAGTCAGAGCCGAGGGAAAACCTGGTTTTGTTTCCCGTTGGTGGGCCCTGAGGTCCAGCTGTGCTAGTTGTGCCTTCGGAACCCCCGTCCTCACTTGCATGGTCCCCGCTGTGAACTGTGCCTGCACCGCAGCCTTAAACACCCTTCGAGTGGTTCGTGCTGCCGTAGGAACATGAGTGCCTGGCCAGCATCCATTCGAGGCAGACGGGGAGAGGCCGTCCCAACGCCTCACTGCGCGCACGTGGTATCGCCGAAGGGCAGCAGGTGTGTGCAGAGGTGGGGGGTCCATCGGGGGGGGTCGCATTACCGTCATTCTGGTCATCAGACTGTGGCCTCTTCCGCTGGCCAGGCACATGCAGTAGGGCCGTGAGCTCAGCCTTGGAGTGGGGACCCTGGTGAGAGTGCGGGCTGGGTGATATGTGTCCTGGGCTTCCCTGCATGGCCTCCCCCCACAGATGGCACCTGTGCCCCCTCTCCTGGCCACGATAACCCAAAACATCTCCAGGCTTTGCCCACGTCCCCTGGAGGGCCAGCCAGCCCTGGCTGGGACCCACCGCCTTGGAGCCCAGCTCAGAGTGGCGTTTGGGGCAGGAAGGGTGCAGAGGTCCGGGAGGGACCCACCCGCCTGCAAAGCAGAGCCTGCAGACCTGTCCACTCCGGGCCAGCGGGCCGGCGGGCTGGCTGCACGGACAGATCTCCGCCTGGAGAAGGGCTGCGTTCCTCCGCTGAGGCAGGGCAGGGCTTCTGTTTCAAACCTCAGGTCGACTTTCCGTGTCGATTCTCCCCAGAATCACATATCCTCGCAGAGCCGCCGGCGCCCAAGCTGCCTTCCCAACAGACACAGGTGCCCGCCCCGCCCTCGGTGACACTGGTTTGCCACAGCTCCGCCATCCCGCGAGGTTTCCTCCCCTGGGCTCTGCGGAGAATTAGCATAAATGTAGCAACTTGAAAGAGCGTCCTTGTGTTAGGGCTCAGCTGATGTCTCGGGGGCGTCTCCCAGAGGAATGGGGGGACCGCCCAGCGGGCTCCCACCTGGAGGTTGGCGATGACCCTGCTTCCCAGGCAGCCAGGCTGTGAACCACACTCGGTTTCCGTGGCGACGGGACTGAGGCCTGCTTCTTTGCTGTCGGGTGGGGCCGCATCCGGCTGCCGAGGGCCACCGTGAGTCCTGGGCTCCTGTCCCCTGCACCTGCCCAGCCAGCAAGGGCAGACGGCAGCCTCAGCATGTCTCTGAAGACCCCTGCTGCACCAGCCAGAGAAAACTCTGCTTGGCGTGGTGACCTCCCTACCTGAAGGTCAGCGGACCTGGAGCTTGAGCGACCACCCACAGAGGTTTGGTAACCGCAGGGTCAGGGTGCGAGGCAGCAGGGACGGAAGCTACAGGCAGCGGCTGCAGGGGTCCGCCTGCCCGGGGCTTCGCCGGTGAGGGGGGGTGGTTTCCCGGCTGGAGGCGGGTCCCCCGTCTTTCACGAGGGTCACCTTTCCCACTTCCCAGCCACTTCTGCAAACCGGACCCTACTAACCGTCCCCCCGCCACTCTCTCCCCAGCTTCCGTTTCCCCCTGCCGGTGCCCGAGACGCTGCTCACCCCGCTTACTCATTTATCGTCTGACCCTCCCAATGGGGACCCGCGCTCTCCAGGGAAAGATGCAGGCTGGCCGGACGGTCCTGTGACAGTGGCACAGGGTGCGTGGGGCTCACCCAGTGCGTGCATGCCGAGTGACTGGACGCCCCCCTGGTTTAAAAAGCAGAAACCCAGACATTTACGTGGAAGCTTTGATGTCATTTTAACGTCGGCAGCTGCCTGCGTTTGCCAGGGCTGCCGGAGCCCAGGCCCGCACATGGGGAGGCTTGAACCGGGGGTGCGCGGTCTCACGGTTCCGGGGCCCGAAGTCCAGGATCTTGTGTGGGTGGCCCGGCTCCTTATTCTGACACTGGGCGGGGGGGCACTCTGTCCCCAGCCTCTCCTGGGCTCACAGACGCCATCGTCATCCCGCGTGGCCTTCTCCCCACCTGGTCTGTCCACAGATGGCCCCTTCTTACAAGAACGTGGAGAGCTTTGGCAAGAAGAGAAAGGGACCCCGCGGCTTCGGGGCCGCCTTTGCCACGCAGCTTAGGAAGCCGGAAAACAAGCTATGGCAGCGATGTGAGCTCTCTCCCAGCAGTTTGGAGGAATGCAGGAGAGACGCGGGGGGAGGGAAAGGGGCGAAAGGACTCTTGCTGGTGGGCCACGAGAAGGTGCCGGGTGGGTTTGGATTGAGAACCGGAGATCCCGGTGACACAGCTGATGGTGCCGGGGACCGAGGGAGGCCTGCCAGCGGAGCATGGATTACTGGGAAGAACCGGGGGCTGCCTGAGCCACAGACTTCTGTTTCTTTCCCTGAGATACGGTACCCCAGACTGGACAAAGGGGGGAAGGAAGGACTGTGAGTGTTTGTGGGTGTTCTCAGGGACTTTGGGGTCTCCATGAACACATTAAGTCATTACTCTAAGTCTGTGCAACCTTTAAATAAATAATTCCTTTCCTTTTACCAAAACAAAAAAGAGCACGAGGACGCCCGTCACACTGGGTGAGGGCCCAGCCTACCAGCCTCACTTGAACTTGACGACCTGGGTGCACGTGAGGTCACATCCTGAGGTCCCGGGGGTTAGGGGTCCAACGCAGGAACATGGAGGGGACTGCAGTGCAGCCCATCACAGCGGCTGGCTCTGTTTTCCCTCGTGCACATACTCTGAGGGTCAGACGGAGCCTCCGGGCAGACCCAGCCTGACGGGCCCTCCCCCGCCCCTCCCCAGGACCCCGGAATGCCCACACCCCCGCAGCGGCCATCTCAGCGGCTCCTGGAAGCCCGGTGGCTCTGAGAAGCATCTGGAAAGAGCATTTCACATGGGGATCCGAGCTAACCCAAGACAAACGCTGGCAGGATGGAAATTAGGCTTCTGTGTTCGAAATTTGTACTGAACATTGATTTTCTTTAAGGGCACTTAATCACGCCCGTGGTGAGCCTGAGTTGAGCGTGGTTTGGAAAGCGGGGGGAGGTCTGGGGGTTTTAACCACTGAAACCCGAATAGGGGTGTCGACTGCACGTGTGTGCTGTGGTGGGCATGAGCCCACTTGGTTGCCCCAGACTGGACTGGAAGTGCCCCACGCAGGCCCACAACAGAATCCTGTGTGGACGTAGCCCCACATCCAGCCCAGCGTGAGCCTGGGGTGGCCGCTGCCCAGCATTGGCCTGGGGAGTGAAAAGGTGGCATCAGCCTCATACACTGCCGTCCCCTCTCTTGGAGCCCCCCACTGGCTCCCTGGCCACCAACAATGGCGGTCCCACAAGTGGAGGGCCCCTGACCTGAGGCCACGCCCTGGTGACAGAGGATGAAAAAAGGCAGAGGTCAAAAGAGTGACTTTACCAAGGTCACAGAGCCCATCCTGGCAGAGGGGGGACGGGCTGTTGCCCCACCCAGCTGCACCAGCTCCGCCCCTGGACCCTGGTGCACAGTAGGTTGTGTCTGACCCCTGTGTGTTAGCGTCACCTGTGGTCCTGCGCCCACATCCCTGCCATGACTACTTCCTCAGCATGGCCGGGGACCCCCACAGTGCCTCCCCCCTCCCAGGGACCCCCACGGTACCTCCCCCACCCCCCTGGAAGACACCCTGTTAACAAAGTTGGCCTTTGACACCTACACGTCTCGGAGGCTCGCTGTGCCATCCCACACAGAGCTGACACCAGCCACAGCGCAGAGCCACGGGAGTCCACGTGTCTGCAGGACCCGCCGAGTGCGGAAAGCCAGCTGTAGGGCCCGTGGAACCTGGACCCTCTCAGCGAAGTCCAAATGCAGCAAAACCCAGCTCCAAGTAAAGTCACATTTCGTGACATGCATCACGGGCGGTGTAGGCGAAGGTTTCCACGCTGGGAGACCATAGAGGCCAGGACACAGGGGGCTCTCACGTGCTGGTGCGTGTTGGACCTTCATCCCTCAGGCAAACCTGGGCTCCTTGGGTCCAAGGGGGCCAGTGCGTGTAGCAAGTCCTTTAACGTAAGACTTGGGAGGGGGCCCAAAGGACGTGTGTGTGCCACCTCGTTCTGTTCCGCGCCAGTCTGGGGGGGCTCCCTGAGCACACCCACGTGCGAGAGGTGGGCAGTGGCCTCTCACCGCCTCCCAGGCCTGGGCAGCCTCATAGTGACCGCCTGCCTGCTCCTCCCGTTTGCTCAGCCGTGTCTGCCCTCTAAACCTCTCACCAGGATTTGTGTCCTGCACTCTGGGCAGTTAGCAGGACATGCAACGCTTTAAGCTGTGACCTTCCTGAGCTGTAGCTTCCTCCACGTGTCAGTAAGACACAGCTCTGCGTGTGCGTCGACGAAACCGTCCGGGACAGTCTGAGAGTGGCCGCACTGAGTGCTAGCGAGCCCTCGAGTGGACTGGGGTTTGCCGGGCTGCCGGCTGCTTGGGCCCCCGTGGGAAGGCCTGGCCGCTGACCCGGCCCCTCTCTCCCCGTCTCCCCGCAGGGCCAAGGTGAAGAAGGGTGTGAACATCCTGCGGGCCCGGACCAGCGAGCCTCAGCAGTGGGACGTCCGGCAGGAGGTGGGAGACGGCGGGAAGCACGCCACCGCCACCGTGGTGTGCCAGCGCCTGGGGCCCAGCACACGCGACAGGTAAGCGCCGCCTCCCTCCGTGGCCGCCACACAGGGTCCCCGTGACCCAGGCGTGGTCCCCGCCCAAGAGGCTTGATTGACACTCACATTTGTTGCTGCTGACCCTCGACCCTCACACCTGGGCAGCCCCACGTGGCCCTGGCTGCCATGACTCAGCTGGTTGGAGCGTCATCCCATAAACCACAAGGTTGCAGGTTCGATTCCCAGTCAGGGAGCATGCCTAGGTTGTGGGTTTGGTCCCTGTTCCAGGTGCATACAGGAGGCAACCGATCGATGTTTCTCTCCCGCTTCCTCTCTCTCTCAAAGCAGCGAGGAGACTGTCCTTGGGAGAGGATCACAGAGGGGTGGAGCCATCTGGCAGGTCTGCCGGAGGGCAGGGCGTGGGTTCGGAAGGTCGTGGTCCAGGTGTTGGAGCAGAGATGACTTAGCGGGATTCTACTCTGCCTCGCCGGGGCTCCTGCGCCCTCTTCACCGACACCTGTGTCCCCAGGGGCCGGTCACCTCCGAGTGCCCTCCCCGTGGGACCAGAGGCAGGCGGCCTGCTTACCACCTGTGCGTTCTTGGTGCACAGGGGGGGACTCATCACCGCTGGGGACGGCTCTAAGGGCAGGAGGTGACGGTCGGTGGCAGTGGTGCACAAGGATGTGCCGTGGGGGGTTCCGTACAGACATCCGGACGGCCATTTAAAGCGACCGCTTCCTGTGCCTTCCACACGCACTCACTGTGGAATGTTGGGAAGACACGGTGACAGGGGGCGCGGATGTCAGACCCTACGTGGCTGTCCCTGCCCCCCAGGGCCCGGCTGCTTCATTTCCCTCCCACGCGTCACACAGCTGTAACATCGGGATGTAGTGACTGTGCGTGGAGTTCGTGTATTTTACACATTTGGGGTCACAACCTGGAAACAGACTCTAAAACCCTTGCTCTCTCACTTGGCTGCTGTAGACAACACTGTCCTGACAGCCCTGTCCCTGCACCACTTCTGACGGCGGCGTGACCGGCATCCGCCGTGGGGACTTCCCGTGATGTGAACCGCCACGTCTGTGTCGTGGGACATTCATGTGGTTTTCACATTTTACCCACGTGGACAGGAGACTCCTTTCCACGTAAACCTCTGTCCACTTCTGGTCTTGCTCCGGGGTCCTTCGTAGAATCAGGGAGTTCCCCCATTTCCAGGCTCTGAGTACGGTCGGCCAGGGCGTTTCCCTGAAGGGAGTAGCCATGGGGACAGACAGACAGACAGACCCTTCCTGGGACACGTTTCCTCCTGTCAGCACTGCTCGGCTGCGGAGAAAGTTTCCGCCCCTTCTCACTAACCCTCCTCCCCTCCCTTCCCTTCGCGTGCGGCCGACACAACCCCTGGTGTCCCAAAGAGCCCCCGCCTCCAAACCCAGCCTCCACCTTCACCACCCCTGAGCACCCTTAGGTGCCCACGGGCACGGACTGGGTGTCCAAAGGCGTGCCCAGTCCCTTTCTATAAGCAAGAGATGATACCAAATTAAATCTGTGTCAAATGCACGGGAATCTAATTAGCCCACCCGATTCGGGTGGATTTTGCAAATAAAAGGGAACGTGTGAATTGACAGACGGCGAACTTATGTAAATAGTTCCTCGTGTCACATCCAGAAGGTGTCTCCAGGGGAGGGGGTGCCTTGCTGACGAGCTCCAAACAGTCCCGAGCGAGAGTCACCCCGTTTGCTCTGAGCTTTTTCCAGAAACTGCTCTGGGCGCGGCTGTGCCTTTGGAAGTTGTCAACACGCCGTCAGCCGCACCGGGTGTTTCGGCAGAGGGAGCCACGGCTCAGCGCTTGTGTTCCCTCTGCTTCAACCCCAGAGTTGTTGGCCACCGTGGGTTAGCATCGTGGCCGGCTGGGGGTGGCCGGGACGCCCCCCACGCATTCGCCGGTGTTAGTGCGAGGTCCCCACGGCCGTGTGGACGCAGGAGAGTGGACGCGGCAGGACAGCCGTCGGGGTGTGGTGACGCGGGTGCAGAGCCGGCTGTGAGAGCCAGTTAGATGGGGGCATCTGTTCCCAGCTCCTGTGCAGTGACATCGGCCCCGAGGGGGCAGGATTTACACCACGGAAACCGGCAGACACCCCGAGTCAGGGCTCTCTGGCGCTGACGGAAAGCCTGCTTGGTGCACCCCGGTGCACGTCCGCTGCTCACTCCCTTGCTGACGGGGATCTTCGGACCCCATGGGCTGTCCCCCCCCCACGTGTGCGGTGCTGTGCTCCCTGCCGGGGGCAGTATCGGGCCAGAGCTGGGAGCGCGCCCCAGACCGCTCCTTGTCCCATCCCGCAAGGGCTGCTGCTCGCTGCAGTTTCCTGGGAACCAGCGTTAAATGGCCCTGGTTTTTAAAAATTCACCTTCGTTTTTAGTACTAATATCTTTGAAATCATGCATTTGAGGTGCTTTTATTACATTCTAATGTACATTGCATTAAGGACAGGACTGTAAGAGCTACTTTAGAGAATTATCCTCGGGGGTTGGAGCAGGGACATGGCTCCTGCGTGGGTGTCCTCGTCCCAATGACACAGCAGGTGTCTCTGGACACTGGGGGCGTTCTGCAAAGCCAGCTGGGACGTTGGGGCTGCCACCTGTGCGGCCACAGCTGACACCGGCTCCCCAGGGAGGGTCGGCCCGCCCCCGCCCCAGGCCCGGCCTAGCCCCACCGACCACTGCACTTCGCCAAACAGCTTCCCCGGCGCTGGGTCACGTAGGCCGCCTTCTTAAGTTTTCCTTCTGGGCGTCGTTATTGAACTGTCGCGGTTACGGCCTCTGCCGGGAGGTGGGTGCAGCGCCTGGGAAACAGGAACCTAAACGACGGCCGCACTGTGTGTGACTCTAGCGCTGGCGCCCCACTACGAGCCCTGTGCACGTTGCCCCCGTGCGGCTCCAAGGGCCTCTGTGAAGGGCGGGAGGGGGGGTCTTGCGATCGGGGAGATGACGGAGACATTCGGAGGGGCAGCGTCCGACTGAACGTGTGTGCAAATGACTGGAAACGGCTTTCGGAGAGGGCGGCGCCCGCGCACTGAAGGCGGCCTCGGCGAGCGCAGCGTGAACGCGCACGTTGACCGGGGTCCGGCGCAGCGTGAACGCGCACGTTGACCGAGGTCCGGCGCGGTGTGAACGCGCACGTTGACCCGGTCTGGCGCAGCGTGAACGCGCACTGAAGGCGGGTCGGCGACCGCAGCGTGAACGCGCACGTTGACCGGGTCTGGCGCAGCGTGAACGCGCACTGAAGGCGGGTCGGCGACTGCAGCGTGAACGCGCACGTTGACCGGGTCCGGCGCTGCGTGAACGCGCACGTTGACCGGGTCAGGCGCGCCGCGCGCGGAGGCGGAGGTCTGCGGGCCTGACCCACGACACGCCCGCTCCAGGCTGAGACTCCCGGCTTTTGCTTCCTTCCTTGTCCTTTAATCCAGCTTGTTTTCGTTAACGCTCCTGCTTCAGTTTTATACTCGGAAAGGCGCCTTCCAGAGCGCGGTGGTGGGCCCGTGCCGCACGGCGCGTGTAACTGGCCCCATCACGGTGCCCGCAGGATTTGCCTCAGGTGGGGGCCGTGCCCACCAGGCGCGCCCAGTAAATCAGACTGACGCAGCCCCGAGTGGGGGTGACAGGAGCCCCCTTCCTGCCGCCATTGTCTTCCCACGCCCTGGTCTCCAGTCCCCGAGAGATCAGGGACCCCACTCCCCGCCCCTTCCGCAGCCTCCACGCCAATGAGGGGCTGCAAGGGTTTCCCAGGATGGCTGCACCCCCCCACTTGGCAAAACCCGCCAGGGGTTTGTTCAGGAGAAATCGCAGCAACACGCGTTAGGAAATTAAAAAAAAAAAAAAGAGCAGGGCGAAGAGGCAGCCTCTGAGCAGAGAGCTTATTCTAATAACTTTAAATTAGCCTCCAGCTCCCCGACGGCTCTCCTCGGCGGCGCGGTGACAGGCTGTTCTGCGGCCGCTCCGCCAGCCCGGCCCGGGTAACCTAATAACGCTTTCTCTGCGTCTCACGCGTCACATTAATTCTTCATAACTGGTCCTTGTTATTCGTCACCCGTCCCAGCTCGGCGCCCCGTCTTCTCAGCAGAGGCGGGTAAGCCGGGCCGGCTAAGTGGCAGGGACGTCCCATCCATCACGCCTGTAATTTTCAGCCCTGGGCGGAAGAGCGGTGCTTCCGTTAAGGACACAGGCAAGTCCCCAGACTGTGCGTCTGGCTCCCGGCTGAGGGGGCCACTTCCCTGCCTCGGCGGGGACTCTCTGGGACCCGCAGTGGTCACCAGGGCAGGGTGCATGGGTCTGGGTGAACGGCTCAGCTGCTGTGACAGCCCCCGGCCCCCCCAATCCCTGATTCAGCCAGAAAGAAGTTGGTTTCTGTTTCGTTTCATGCGTGAGTTGGTGAGGCAGGTCCACTCTGCAGAGGCGGGGGCCCAGACTCTTCCCCGTTTGCCATGGCAACACCAGAAGATGCTGCTGAGGTGGACAGAGGCTGAGATGGCTCGTCACCAGGGCAACTTCCAGCCCATAACCAGGGACCAGGGGGAAGTGGGGAGCCGGCCTCTGCTGTTGAAGGCAGGACCCAGAAGCTATGCATGTCCCTTCTGCTCCCATCCCATGGACAGAACATAACCCCAAGGCCACACCTAGCTGCAAGGGAAGCAGGGAAGGGTCATTACTCATCCTAATTAGTCGGGTCCCACTTGGAATGGGTGTGCTGGCAGACAGAGGCAGCGAGTGATCTCTGACCCACCCAGGAATCTGAAAACATTGGGGAATGGAGGGGAAAGGGAAGCCGAGGTGGAGGCAGGTGACCAGGAGGAGGGGGCGCTGTGACCTGGGAGAGCATCCACTCATCAGACAGAGAGTCTGAGGCTCAGACGTCCCTGGAGCCCAGTCCGGTGGGACGACCCCCAATGGGAAGGAGAGGGCTCGAGGGCAGAGAGCAGCCTGGGCGGGGTCTTCAGACAGTCCAGACGCTCGAGCGGGAACCAGGAGGGCCCAGGGGAGCCGGCTGGCACAACAGGGGCTGAAGAATCAAGGCCGCACCGCCTCCAGCCAGAGCTCTCCCTGGCTCCCGCGATAATGGCAGTAATGACATAAAAGCCAGACATCCCTCTCTGCAGAGCAGCTGCTGTGCCGCCGTCAGAGCCCCATGGGGCCCGAGTCCTGGCCCCGTGCCACCGTGGGAGTCGCCCCCAGGCCTCAGGTTCTCCTCTGTAAGATCGGCCGGGTAGGATCTGCAGGGGTGAACGGCAGGCTCATTGTAACCTCTGAGCACTGGGGTGGTTACTTGGAAAGGCTCGCTAAACGATACTGTGTGGTTCTTATTATTTCCAGCAGCCTTGCCAGGGAGTGCCCCTCGCCGCCTGGAGGCCAGCCGCTGCCCAGCAAGGAGGGCCCTGCACCCACCACGGCCAGTGGCTGCCCTCAGCCGCTTCCGTGTAGAAATTCCCATCCAGCTCGGTGACCTCTGAGTCTTACGATAACCCTGCGTGGTTTCGAGAGAAGGGCCTGCCGTTCAGAATCAGCTCCGCTCTGTGTCTGCTGTGCAGCGCTGGGGAAGACACGTGACTTCTCTGAGCCTCCGCGTCCTTCTCTCCGAAAGGGAGGTTGGGTCTCCCGCCTCCTGAGGTCGCCCTCAGGAGCAAACGGGTTCTCGTGCGTCACCTCCTTTGTGGTGAGTGGCCCTGGTGTCCTGGGGAGGCCAAGAGTCTGTGTTTTGAGCCGGCAGTGTCTGATGCGGTCCTCCCCCACCCTCCTCTGGGCCTCTTGGGTTCTGTGAGACTGCTGTCTTACCTGTGCCTGAGGTCGGAGAGGGCGTGGGGGCCTGATTCCCTCCTCATGCCCTCTCCCCAGCGTGGCTTCCGCTCCCTTACAAACGCAGATGTGAAAGGCCCTGGCAGGCTCTTCAATGGGGTAGAAAGAGAAGGATCTGCCCCTGCCCGCACAGAGGGGTGTGTGTTTCTAAAGAATGCACGTGGAAGGAGCAGAGGGCTCCCCCCCGAGGGCTGAGGGGTACAGGAAGGGCGGGTGGTGGGAAACAGAAGCACACTTTCCATGGTCCGTGCACACCATCGGGTTTTCATGAGCCGGGCGGCACCGAGACAGGGCCAGCGCCTGCAGCCGCGCGTGCAGAGGGTGGTGAGACGCGACAGGTAAGCGGGTAAACCAAGACAGTCAGCGGACAGCTGTTGGGGGTGATAACATTCAAGGGGTTCCTTTTATTCCTGTGAAAACTCAGTCGCACTGGGCTCGGATTAATTTTTCACTGTCTCCCGCCCCACGAGGGTGGCTTGCTTACACGGCCGCCTCAGATGGGACTCCGGCTGCTCGGCGTCGTGAGCCAAAACCACGAACAACAAAAAAGAAAAAAAAAGTTAACCAAAGTCAGAGGCCAACTTCAGGGGCACTGACGTCGCTGCTGCCCCCCAGGCCCCCGATCTCGCTCTGCTTTGACCTGTCCCGGTGATTTTCTTATGCCATTGATGGGAGGCGGGAAGGACAGAGGCTGGGTGGGTGCAGCTGGGGCTGCCTTCTCCCCGGAACACCGCTGGGCGCCAGGGAGGAGCGGGACGGGAACGGAAGGAAAACGCAAGGACAGAAACACGCTGGCGTGCACACGGCTGTCACACCGAGAAGAGACGGGGACGCACTCGGACGTTTCCCTGGAGCTCAGCCACTGGGGACGCACTTTCGGCTGTCGAATAACTAACCGCCCCGAGGGCACGCGTGGGCCTTTGCAAACCTTGCTTTGACGTGCGTGTCGGGAAGGACAGCTCCGACGAATGAGCCTGGGGTTCGACTTCCGTCCCGAATCTGGCCGGGTTTCTGCCCGTCCTTACGCCTTCGCTGCCCACCTGTGAACCGGCTGCGTGACAGGGTCCCCTCCCTCTCACTCCCAAGATCGCGTCTTTCTCATGTTCCCAGTAGGACAAATGGGGGAGGTGGCGGCCACTGGGACAGAGGAAGGCTGGCCAGGTCTTTCTGTCTTGGTCGGAAATGCAGGAGCGTCCTCGTCAGCTGTGACGAGGTCGGACGAAGGTTGGACGGGGAGGGAAGTTTCTCGTGTACCCTCCCACCCCCTGAAGCACGCACTTCCCTCTGTTGTCCCTTTTGGGGACTGCGGGTGGCCGTGGGCTCCGGTATTGTTAACTGTTATTATTATTGAGGGAGTGATAGCTTTCACCAGCTTGTACTTTGGTACAGGATACTTTCCCAAAAAATAGAAAACCTGGGACAGTCATGACTCTCCAAAACGAACATGTCCAAACTGCTAGTTAACCGGTGATTAATGAGGGAGCCTGACAAATGCTAGAGCCATTCAAAGGAGGGTTCGGAAAGCAGAGACGTATGTAGGCCACGGAACAAATTCACACGTCGGCAAGACACTTCTTGCACTGGGGTGAGACGAGACATCAGTTGTCCCTCCGCTGGGCACCGTTTATTTGCATGTCTGCCGACAAGAATCATGCACATTGCTACCATGTGTCTACTACTTATTGAATTGTAAAATAAATCAGACACGGTGGAAACCACAAACACTGCAGCATCGGATGATAGGAACGAGGCAGTCTTTCTCTCCTTTTTTGTTTTTTTGTTTCTTTTAATTTTTTTTTAATTTTTTGTTCAGTTTTTGTTCCATTGTTTACTTATTTTTCTCTTGGAAAAAATGTGCACTGAACACACATTACTTCCTGTCACAGACACTCAGCAGCCTCACGGTCCACTTCAGCCGTCACAGTGGGTCCCCACGCTGTGCGACCTCCAGACTCTCAGAGGCTGAGACCAACCTCCCTCGCTGTCACCTGGCCTTGGGGGGTTCGCAAAACCAGCTGAGCCCCTGTGTCTGCGAGGGTGGGGTCAGGGCCCTCACTTCTGAAACTATTTGGGGTGAAAAAGAGTGCGCCATTGAACGGGGAGGGGACAGGTCTGCAGGGCACAGTGCTGGGTGCTCAGTGGGTTAGCAGGACCCGGCGGTGTGGTCTCCCATTCAGCGACCGCCGACTCTGAGTCTGTCCCTCAGGTGAGACTCACCTCTGCCTCTGCAAGTGGCCAGGTGACAGGAGGCATTGCAGCCCTCTGCCTCTGTGTGCTGGAGATTTCACCTTGCACTTTGTGCCCCGTAACTGCCCTGGGGACCCTGGGTGGCAGTGGCTGTGGCTCATATGAGGATGTGGAGGTGGGAGGAGCCTCAGAGCTCCGAGGCCGGCCGCCCGATTCCTGGAGCTCAGCTTCCGTGGTTGTCATTGCTGATGTGACGGCCATGGTGCTAAAATACATGTTTTCCACTGTGCTGGGAAAAGACTGATCCGAACGCCTAATGGATGCTTTAAAAATTAACCTCTCTTGTGCTCTTGTACAATTTTCTTACTGAGATATGATTTCCATACCATAAAGTCCCCCCTCTTCAAGTGCAGAACTTTTCCAGCACATGACGGACTCGTCCCACCCTCACTCTTCCAGAACATTTTCATCGGCCCGAAAGGGAGCCCCCCCTCGGCCTTCTGGACATCCCACATCAATAGGACCACACACCGTGTGGCCTCCGCGTCCGGTGTCTGTCACTCGGCGTCGTGTCTCGAGGGTCCTCCACGCTGCAGCCAGTGTCAGAGCCTCGTTCCTGCCAGCAGCCGAGTCACAGCCCGCTGTGTGGGTGGGCCACGTGGGCCTCTGGGACCCCACCCGCTTGTGTCGTGGTAAAATGGCAGATAAAAGTGAGCACACAGGGTCCAGCACAAACAACACCCCTGCTGTATGTATTACACAGTCCTGAGCATGTCACTCTGCAACATAATGACAGCACGTTCAAGCACGACCCTGTGACACTTCAGGGGAAACGTTCCAGTCAGAACTATAACTTACCACACCCCTACTATTACCCTGCCCGCCGCCCTCGGGCAGGCGTTACTGCTGCCGGCCCCTGTACTTGAGCACGCGGGGGATGGGCTGACACACTTACACGTCGGGAAGCGGCCACCCCGGTTAACTGCACTGACCCGCTGTCACCTGCACAGGTGCGTGGGCTTACGGCCTACTCCGAGCAGGTCCCACTCACTCACACGAGGCCGCGTTATCACTGCGGCCCCCGGGCTGCACACGGCACGCCCACCACGCACCTGCATCGTCACAGAAGCCCGTGCCCCAGACCAGTAGCCCTGCGCTCCTGGGAGATCACGCCCTGAGGCCCCCAATGAGCCTTGCCTGGGGGACCATCCCACAGAGGAGTCGGGCTGCCCAGGGCGTGAACCAGCCGGTGGATGCTGCCACGCACCTTGTGCCCTGCTCTGCCTTCCCGAACTGGCCACTGACCTGTTTAGGGCTTTGTGCTCCTGTGTTGAGGTCGAAAAGCGAGCGGTGGCCCTCGGGTCCCACCCTCTCAGCCTGTTAGAAGCCCGGGGAGGCCACCCTCCTGGCTGCAGACCCCGGGGTGCTCGGCGGGGACTTCAGGTGCCCATGGCAGAGTCTCCTAAGTGCCAGGCCTGACATCTGTCGTGGCCTCGGGACACACGTGCTGTTACGATTCAGTCAGTATCTTATGTTGAGATCACCTTTATCTTCCACTTCAACGGACATATTTCGGGGGAAGCTTTGTATCATCCCGACTGTGAAACACCCGGTGCCAGTGGCCAGGAGCAACAGGCAAACACAGAAATCAGTGCAATCGAGTTCTCGGCCTGGGGCCCCTGCTCCGCGCTCCGCTGCAGCCTGGGGCCCTACGAGGCTGCCCCTCCCCTGAACGCCCCGGGAGAGCTCTCGTCTTAATCCCGTCTTTTGTAGGAGCAGAAGGGTGCGTTTGAAGTCGGAATGTAGGTCATGCCTTGAAGCCGACAAGCTGCCTGCCCCCCGCCTCCCGACTGGGGAGCCCCACTGTAAGTCATCTTGAGAGCTCCCGGCTGGATGCAGCTGCTGCGGGAGCGGCCGGGCGAGCAGATGGCGGGGGCGCGCCCCACCCGGCGTGGAGGCCTCAGCGAAGGTCACTGTCACCGTGAATTCCTTTCCTCGGCCAGCACCCCTCCCCTCGTCAGAGCTCCTTGGTGCCCAGTCCCGACTCGCTCTTCCCGGGGTGCCCACCAGCCACACACCCCCCCATCCAAAGCCCTTCCCACCTTCAAACCTGCTTCTTACCTGATAGTGAATTATCGGGTGCAAAGGGCCTCCCAAATAGATTCTTTCCTCCTCTGTTGTGGCCGGGAAATTTTGTTTCTTTTTCTGTCTTTTTAAATCATCAAGACAGCTATTTAGAAAGGGAACATATCATAGAAAGCATTACTCCGAATAGAAATGGGGGGTATTTTTAGGGGATTATTGGTACCTGCCCCCCTCCCCCTGCCTTGCTGAAGCAATTCGGCCAGTTTCCCGCAGTCTCTTCAGTGGAGTCCTGGGGCCACAAAGGAGGGGACCCACGTGGAAGGGAAGGCCGCAGAGGAGACGTGCCCCCGAAGAGAGAGCGGGGTGAGCGGGGTTTGGCCTCCGTCCCGGGCTGCTGTGGACTGGGCGCTCTTGAGTGGCACTGCCATTGGGTGCGGTCTCCACGGGCAGCTCTTCAGTGGCAGGCAGATTTAAATGCCCCGCACCCACGACCCCGCGGGGCTGTTGGGAGAACGCGGCCCACAGCCCATGGGCCTCCCGCTCCGACATCTTTCACAGCGTCGCCCGTGATGGACTGGAACAACCGGTTGAATAAACCCAGGCACTTCCCTTCCACGGAATATTATATAGCCATTTAAAATGAGTTATATCTGCAGCCACTGATCGGGAACGCTCTCTGAGAAATATTGCTAAGGGGGAAAAATGCCGGGGACCCAGCCGTGCGTGTGGCGCCCGAACGCTTCAGGGTAAAATATGAAGCGAGGGCTCGGCGTCCAATTTCACGGGTGAACCTCGGGGCTGCTGTGCGGCGGAACAGGCGGGGGCCCTGGGGCACACGGGTCCCCGGAGCTGCCGGCTTCCTGGCGACGGGAAGTGCAGTATGCGCGGGCGCCAGGGCGGGGGGAGGGGACTTCAGGTCTGGTGGGGACTCGGCTGAGATTTTTCCAGATGGAAGGGTCCCAGAGACCACCAGCGGGGACAGTTGCCTGACAGTGGATGTGCGAATGCGGCCGGACTGTGTGCTCAGTGGCCGAGATGGTCAATTGTGCGTTATGTGCCTTTTACTAGAATTAAAAATGAAACAAAGGAACATATTTGGAACTGGGTAGCAGATCTCGGGAAAGCTCTGCAATGGGAGGGGACTTGGGAAATTAAGGGTCAGGGATGGGAGAGAAACTGTTTCACCGAGTTCTTTTCTGTAGCATCCGGACTGTTACTATGTATGAACTGCATCGCAAAGGATCTTTTTAAGCGTCCAAAGGATGGCAAATAGCGAAAATAGCCAAATGTACTTTACCAGTGTATGTTATAAATACATAATGCACACTCACATGTGATTTATATCATATATTTTTTATTAATGCATTGTTTATATAGTGTGTGTCTTAAGGACCTGTTTAGTGGTATATATTTAGCAATCTCTGACCTACTTTGCAAGACCAGTCTTGGGCTCTGTGGTGGCTAAAAGGATTATTAGCTGCAGGGAGAGAAGGGACTGGACTTGTATTTTTCCACTATTACATAAGCAAATAAAACTGCCCAAGTGCTGTCCCGACTTAACTGCCCCTCAGTGATGCGTGGGACTTGACCCGTGCATCTGCCTGGGGTCTTTCCCCCTTTCTTTTTCCTTCCTCGTGGCAAGAACATTGTGGCGAATATTAAAGAGGAACTGACCTGGAACAGGAAGGGAAAGTGGATTGGAGGGCATGTGGCCGTGAGTGGGGCAGGCAGACCCAGCTGCAAGTGTGCTGTGTGGACGTTCCTGGGACCCTCCGCCCCGTCTCCTCCTGAGGGCGTCTCTGCAGCCCTGTCCAGGTCCCGTCCCAGCGGCCTGTCCACACCCCAGTGACCTTGGCCCCCCTCAGAGTGTCCGGGGCAGCCGCTCCTCCCCCTGTGGGCACAGACATGGGGGGGTGGAGAGAGGTGCAGGGCCGGGGACCTGGGGACCCCGAGTCCAAGTCTCTGCCCCTCATTTCACTCACTCGGACAACACTCACAGATTCTTTAGCCCTCGGAGGGGGGAGAGGATGGAAGTGGCCTTTCTCAAGACCGAGACCGTTTCTCACGGCGGTGGCGTTCGCAGTGGGTGCTTGGCCAGCAGTGGTCACTGCTGGCCAAACACCTCGAAGCAGTGTTCCCAAAGTCCCACATCTGATGACCTTATTGGTATGGAGCCCACGGTGACATCCCATCACTGAATATCTTTCTTTAGGGACCATTTAGCATGTGGGTCCTGGCCCTGCCATCTGTCATCATCAGGCAGTGAGAGGTCTGGGCCCTCGGGGGCTCTGAGGACCGAGAGTCCTCTCGTCAGGAGCCTGGCTCTGCAGCGGGGCACGCCGAAACGCCGGTCATGACGCCTCTGCAATTCTCATGTTTACCGCATCCCTTCCCTGCAAGAAGCAAGCTCCCCCTCCCTCCCTCCGGTCTTTCTCCTTCTCTCTCTTCAATTAACCCGAGAGAAAGCTCTCTGCCCTCAGCCAGGCTGGACTCCTGGTGCTTTTCATTTTCGAGCCATTCCCGCGAGGGACGTGCAGTCCCCATCACTGCACGGACCTCGGCGAAGAGAGGGTCTCTCACCACCGGCACTCGGGATTCGTGACCCCACCGGGGTGTGTCTGGTGCCTGCGTGGGGACTGGAGTGGACCGGATCTGGGCTCAGGTTCCCAGACAGATGAGTCAGGTGCGTCCTAACTCCTCCCTGTGGGCTGAGTGGAGCCAGGCTGCGGGCCGCCGTGAGGACCGAGGTGGTCACTGTGCGTCGGCCCCCAGCGAGGCGCACACGTACCACCACAGGCCCAGGCCTGTGTCTCTCCCCCCACGTAACCCGCCAGCGTCCAGCTGACTGCACCGTCGTCAGGATGGGGACAGGCTAGGGGGCCGGAGCAAACCACTGTTCACTGCCCCTGGGCTGCATCCTGGTACCTGAATCCCCTCCTCCCCGCAGTGGTTCCTGCCTGGCCACGGAGCCCTGTGGGGTGCTGGCTGCTGTAGGGGGGCAGGGAAGGACACGGGGCTCCTGTTGGTCCCCCCAGTGGGAGCACCGGGTGAGGACACGAGAGAGGACAAAGGAGTCCAGCCCAGCAGGGCTCTGCCTCCCCCTCCAGGCTCCAGTCAGGGCCCCTCTGGGATTGAGCGTTGCCATTTGCCAGGAGCGGCGCCGAGCCAGCTGTGCGGTTCTGCCGGGTGCCAGCAGGGTCCCCACGAGCCAGAGGCCCAGCTCAAGGAGAGGCGCCCTCGCCGTCACCTCTGGAGCAGGCGCTCAGTGCTCGGTCCTATGCTACATGCTTCCTGTCGTCACCAGCACTGTCACCGTCGTCACCCTCGTGTCCAGGGGGGCGCCGTGGCCTCCAACCCACTCAGCCCGGAGTCCGGGGAGCCCACTGCCAGGAGTTTACTCGAAGATGAAACTGCAGCCTTCAGACTGATTTCTCAAAGGATCCGGTCCGTTTCGGCAGCTTTGGAGACACCTAAAAACGGCTTTTTCTGAACCAGAGGTCCCCTCAGGGCCCTGGCCAAATACTTCCAGCCGCAGCACCTCTGATGTGGAAAATCTCCCTGCTCCCCATGACAGCTACTCCCTGGCTGGGTGGTGGCCTCGTCCTTCCAACTGCCCTCGACCGTGAGGGTGGCTGGCCTGCCCTCGTCCCTCTCCGACGGTGGTCAGTGGAGCCGGGCGGGCACCGGCTCCCTGGAGAACGGGCTGGGGAAACCCTCTCTTGATCCTCCATTTATTTTTCCATCCATGACTTGGTTTCCCAATACCGATTCTCGCCCCCACCACGGGCTCTGCCCCTGGCTCATGGGGCGCGTTGTTTTGGGCCTCTGCCTGCCTCTCAGGCGCAGCCGCCTCAGGGTCAGGACCCAAGGAAGCGTTGTTTTTTGTGGGGTTTTTTTTTGAGATCCAAGGGTGAGATGTCGCTTCCAGGTCCCTGGTGGGGTGGGGGGCCTCTGAAGGCCCCGCTTCCCAAAACGCTGACCTCGGGTGTGGAGCAGCCCGCCATGCCCAGTCACCGCGAGTCAGCGGGCGGAGGGTCTGGACTCGGAGTGCGCCCTCCTTGCACAGAAGGAGAAGCCGAGGAACCGTATCGTGCGGCTGGGATCGGCGGCACTCAATCGCAGGGCAGGAGTAGCTAACACAAGTTCTCCCCAAAGAACGTGGTGGGACCCCCATGGCAAAGAGCAACGGGGGTGGGGCCCCATGAGGCCCCTTTCCCGCCCCAGTGAAACCCCGCCCCCCGGGAGAATGTGGGGGGGGGCAGGGACGGGGCGGAGCCGCCAGGGTGTGTGGTGTCTGCGTCCGCCCTACTCAGCCTCCTCCTCTGTCTCTAACAAAATAAGCAGGGAACTGTCAGCAGGTTCGGGGGCTCCCTGTGGCAGATTGTGACCCACTGTGGACAGGGAGCGTTCCCTTCTGTGTCCCTGGTACCAAACAGCAGCCCCCGGCCCACGTGAGGACTTGGGAAACGTTGGTAGCTGGGCGCCTGGGCGGAGGGCTCGGGGCGGAGTGGACCCCGCCTTCTACTTTATAAGTAACCCCCCCCCCCACCCAGTCATTTTGGTTGGCGTGTTGGCGCTGCCGGCAGGCCCTCCGCCACCCACCCCGGCCTCGGACTGTGAGCGGTGCCTCCGCACGGTTCCTCCAGCCCCTCCACAGCGGCCGGCGGCCCACTCAGCCGGCTCTGGAGCGGGGCCAGCGGCTGCCTCCCGTGACAGCCGGAGGAGGCGACCTTGCAGCGGTGGCCCCCGAGCGTGTCTTCCCTGGAAGGTCTCCAGTGGGCCCCGCTCTCCGCCTGCCTCTTGGAACGTGTTCAGCCCTTCTGGAAAGGCTGATAGCTTCGAAGGATGCTCCTGCCCTCGTGCGCGGCTGAGCGCCGCCTGCGAGTCCATCCTGCGGGGGAGATTAATGGGGCCCGACTCGAGGCAGGAGAGCCGCGTGTGCGTATCAGGAACTGGGTCCGGAGCGATCACTCATTCATTATTCATCCGCAAACATGCTCGGAGCCCCTCCCAGGGGCCGGCGCCGCGGGGGGCACGAGGGTCTGGCCGTGAGCAAAACGCTGTCTCGGCTCTCGTGGCGCTCGCTCCCCAGAAGGGGGAGGCGGGCGCTGAACCCGGGGCTGACGAGGGCGCAATGTGCTGTGTGCTGATACCGGTGAAGCGGCGGGCTGAGCCGGGGGTAACAGGGCGGATGCTGGGACGGGTGGCGGGGCTGTCTGGGGAGGGGGCGGGCTCCAAGACGCCGAGGCCCAGGAAGCGGGGGTCTCTGCGTCCCCCCAGGGCTGCCAGGGCAGAGTAAACTGGGGAGATGGGGAGAAGATGGTGGAGAGACCAGTGTGTTCCAGGGGGAGGGACACTGTGTCGTGAGGACTTGGGAGGTGGCCCAGGGCAGTCACCCGAAGACGTGTCACACCGGTTCCTCTTCCGTGGCGGGTGTCAGCACCGCCGACGAGCCCCGGTGAGGAACGAGTGTGCATGCCCTGGCCGGGTGGCCAGTGGGTTGGAATGTTGTTCTAGACACCAAAGGGGTGCGGGTTCAGGATCAAAAAAGAAACCAGTAGGCACGACTCTATTCCTTTATCTGTCATTCCACCTGGTTGGCCCTGGAGCAGCAGTCAGTGAGTGAACACAGATGCCAAGTTCACCCAGGCCCTGCAGGCCGGAACGCGGCTGACTCGGAGGCCCCGGCTGGGCCCGATTTCCCGGAGGATGGATCTGGTGGGAAGGGTCGCAACAGCACCAGAGGAGGGAGACCTGTGACCCTCAGACACCCTGCTGTCCGCAGCCTTGTCCACAGGGGGGGTCGGATGCCGTCAGGTCATTGCTTAGCACCAGGGTCCGTGAGGTTTCCAGGTCCCTACCCAGTCTCTGAGGGACAGTCCGTGCTGTGCCTGGCACCCTGCCCTCTGGTCACCTTTGCGGGAAACTGTGGCCAGACCGGGGTGTGTCTCAGTTCTGTCTCAGCTGAGCTGGGAGGGGTGAACCTTCTGCTGTGCTCCCTGCGTACTCAGGCCCTGCGGGCGAGGCGGAGATGGGGGCAGGCCCTCGGAACCCCGTGCTCCGGCACCCCAGCCGATTCTCCCTGCCTCTGCCGTGTCCCGGCAGAGTCCACAGGTGGCCCTGGGACCCCTCAGGACTCAAGTGCCTTCATGAGTCACCTGTTGCTGCGTGACCAAGGGTCCCAAGCTTACTGTCTTCAAACAACTATGATTTCTCACAATAAACAGGGTGATTTCTCCACTGGTTTCCCCCAGGCTCCCGTGTGGAGCTGAATTTATCTGGCACAGTGGCTCAGGGCTGGGGTGGACAGTCCTCTCTCCCTGTGTGGTCTGGCTTTGAGTGTCTTCATGGCCAATCAGACCTGAGAGGATGGACTCAGTGCTTCCCCTGCTGTGGGGACCACCAAGACCACCACCGTGGACACAGAGCCCTCACAGAGCGGTGTCTGGGGCCACACCTCCTCCGCCCAGTGAAGGTCCTTTGGCAGCTGTGCTTCCTAGAGTGTGACCTAACTTAGCTAAAACGTCAGCTCCTTGAGAAGGGACCCCACACACCCTCCTGGGACGTCCGGTCCGAGGAAGCCCCAGGCTCTGCTCAGCAAACTGCAGCCTGCGTGGGAAGCAAAAGCCAGCAGGGGTGCATGACGGAGCCCCACCGTGTGGCCGAGGGACCTCTGGGGAGGTGGTCAGGGCATGCACACAGAGGGGTCCAGGAGGACTGGAAGCTTCCGTGACCTTTCTTCCCACCTATCAGCGGTGCCACTTCCCACATCAGGGACGGTGGAAAATTCGCTCTGGCGTCGGCCGGAGTGCCCTGTCCAACCCACGTCTGCCGCCCCAGGTCTTCATGTTCAGACTCTCCTTGGCTCTCACCTACGCCCCGTCCCCTTTTCCCTGGGAATGCCGGGCTTCCGTTCCATGCCCCCTGGCGTCGCAGGGAGGAGAGATGCCTGCTGCTTGTCGCGTGCGGGGCAGCAGGATCTGCTTCAGCACCTCGGACAGCTCCGGGCGAGCAAGAGCTTCGTGGGGACCCCCGGGGTCCCCCGGAGGGTCCGAAGAAACCCTTCCCAGAGACACCTGTGTCCTTCGCTTCGTGAAATAGACAGAAAATAGAACAAATAAGTCCACGCCTGGCCCAACGGTGCTGTCCCCTGGAGCGGCCCCCCCTCGTGGGGGTGGTTTCTCCCTCTTGTGAGTCCCACTTCTGTCTGCAGTCAGCGGTGGGTGGTGACTCTGGAGCTGGGCCCCCTGACATGCCATGGTGGGGGGGGCAGCCCCGTGCCTTCCCCTCACAGCCCCAGACCCCGTTCGTTCACCGGATCGAGTCTGACCCCCGAGACGCCTGCTGAGCTGGGTCTCAAGCACTCCAGGTTTTACTGCGGCTATTGGCAGAATTTATTTGCTTTGGAGTAAGAGCCTTTTTTTTTTAAGACACTTCTGGAAAAACATTTTTACTGCAGTCAGTCTGCACTATTGATTTAGCAAGCGGTGGTCCTGAGCGGTTCTCCAGAGTCACCTCAGGGTTTAAACTCCTCCCTTTTTCACTCGGCCGTCGCGGTCCTTCCAGGCCAGCTCGAGAGCTCCGGGCCCTTCACGGAAGAGGCTCTGCCAGGATCCCAGCCGGCTCAGAGGGCACGGGGGGCGCCACCCACCGCCGGGACCGCAGACACACGCCTTCTCTTCTCCATCCCCGTCTGCCGGCACAGGGCCCTCATTGTGCCACAGTGTCGCGCCTGCCAGGGACAGCTGTGGAGTGACAGGGCTGAATGAGCCCCAGTTCACAGGGGACGGCGCAGAACCCACACCCTCCTGGGGCTCGTGCGAGGGGAGGGGCGCGCCTGGCCCAGCCCCAAAGGGCTGCGTTCTAAAGGTGGCTTTAGGCAGCCAGCCCTCCGGCCCCGGAGAACGTAGTAGGGCCAGACCTGCTAGAGGCGAGTGGAGCTGGCCCTGCGGATGTGACCCCCCCACCCCCGGGCCGAGCTCTGTCCTCAGTGCCTGAGACTGGGCCTCCTGGTTCCACTCTGTGGAATGACGCAGAGGGCTAGTGTCCCCACTTTGCACATTGAGAGGAGGAGGCAGATGGTTCAGACGCCACCCCCCCACCGCTTTCCGAGGCAAATCACTCTCTCTTGAACTTGCACTGGATGTGTCTCCCCCAGGGGCGCACCCGGTGTCCCGTAAATCACGCTCCTCGGAACCGCGCTCCCAGCCCAGAGCACGTGAGGAGGATGCATGGGTCCCAGGGCTCGGTGGGCCAGGCAACATCCTGTCACCTCCTGCCCCAGCCGCTGAGCAGAGCCAAGGTGACCGGTGAGGAATGAGTGTTCTCACTGCTGAGGAAGCCCCGGAGCCTGCGTGGGCACGCGCTTCCGCGACCCCGCCCCAGCCAAGGACGGGGTTTCTCTGCCACTCGTCACGGCGGCGGCACAGGCTCAGGACACGGTTCCTAAGTGCCTGTGGTGTCTCTCTCTTTACGTGCTTCGGAGAGGGCCCTACACTCCCCTGCACACAGCGGCCTTCCTGCAGGTGCCTGCTGAGATGTGGGGGCCACTGGCCCACCCCGTGACCCCTGCCCTGTGCTGGGAAGCCCTCCCTTCCTGTCCCCACCAGCGCCAGTTCTTTTCAGTCAGCAGATCCGGAAGGCGTCCTCAGTGGCCCCTTCTCTGGCCCCCTGCATGAACCGGCCCATGTCCTCAACACTCTGGATGGTCCACTGCCCAGAAGTTACTTCCCCGGGTCCCCAGAACGGGGAAGCAGCCCGGGACCCAGTGCAGACAAGTGGGCGGGGCCACCCCCCCCCTCCCCGACCCTGTTGGCAGACACAGTCAGCCGGCCCGGTGTAGCCCCAGAGGCCCATCCAGGGAGCTCACCGGGGGTCTTGGGGTCTCAGGATTGACTGCCAGCGTCACAGAGGAGGACACCAGAACACCGAGAACGTGGCACCGGGCATTGGGAAGTGCCATCTCTGTGGCTCTGAGCAGCCACCACCGCCCCACCGCCCCCGTCTGGACCTGAATGTCACCGTCTGAAAAAAATGAGAGGTTTGGTCCATGAGCAGTTCCCAAAGTTGCAGGATTGCTGGGGAAAGCTTGCTAGAAATGGCATGTTTGGCCCACCTTAAATTGAGGGTGTTGGTCAGAATGCTTAATGTCAGGCAACAGAGTCCCCTTGGCAGATGAGCCCCTTGAAACAGAAGAGGTTTCATTAAAAGCCACGAGGCAGTTCTGCGGCGGAGCCAGCGGACTGAGTATACTTACGGCCCAGCCAGGGACACAGCGTCGGGGCTGAAGCGCAGACCAGAGCCACGGCCAAGTCCGCGGGGGCTGCGGCAGCTGACACGCCGTCCCTCAGAGCTGGCGCAAACATCAGGGGGCTGGGACTCGGAAAGTGCCACCAGGGCTTCCTGGAAGAACCAGGGGACTCTGACTCCCTCCCCAGCTCCTGCCTTGTCACCCACTTGAACGCCCGAGTCCCACGGGGTGGCTGTGACCAGCAGGACCCTGCCCCAGGCCTGCCTCCGGCCACAAGGCAGCCTGGACGTGTCGTTTGGTGCTCTGAGCCCCTGCAGGGTGAGCCGGGGAGGGGCCGCCTCGCTGCACGGAACGAAACTGGAAGCGCGTCCACTTGGTTCAGAGGTCAGCGGGGCTCGCACGTCATGGGCGAGGCGGCTGAATCAGCTGACTGCCTGAAGAGTGGGCACAAGTCTGTTCGAGAGACTCATCAGCACACACTCGGGGCTCAGCACTGAGGACTCTGTGCCCAGAGCCCTGATCTGTGGGTGCTGCTGCACCCCGCTGCCTGGGCGCCGGCTCACGGTTGGTGCCGGGCCGCAGGAGCGGTGCCTGCCGGGGGTGCTCTCTGCCCACAGGTTCCAGTCACAGTGGTGACCGGCGGGGGCGGGGGTGGGGGAAGGGTCTCCCGCCGGGCAGAGTCAGCACCCAGCTACTTTCTCTCGCTCTCTTGCAGAGGCAGCACCTTGTTCCGCGAGGTCGTGCAGATGAACTTCCAGATAGCCAGCTTCAGCAGCCTGTCGGGGACGCAGCCCATCGCCTGGCAGGTCGAGTACCCGCACCAGGGAGCCACGGACGTCTCCACGTCTGAGATCTTCGTCAGCCAGAGGGACCTGGTGGGCATCGTGCCCTTGGCCATGGTAAGTCAGCCTGGGGGGCTGCGGGTGCGCCTGCCCTCCGCTGGCGGTGTCCTCCTGTCCTTCCTGTTGTCCCCCAGGATGTCCGCTGTGGTTTTCTTACAGGGTGTCGGTGTGAAAACTTTTCCATCTTCCCCCCCGGCCTGGGAAGGTGCTGTGTTTCGTTAGTCCAGCCTTTCTCAACTTTTGGTTATTTCAGGACAGCTTCGTGACGTCTGCCGTGTCCCATAATTATTTACCTACTTTTTCTTCCCTAAGTCTGTTCCGGTTCTTTTTTATGAAGAAACTGGGTCACATGCATGTTAGTCAGGAGAAGTGTGTGTCTGTTGCTGCAACAAACAACCCCCGACGTGCAGGTGCCCGATGCAACGTAGTGTCCTCGCTCCTGTGACCTGGCGTAGACGGTGGGGGCCGCTCAGAGCCCCGCCCCGATGGATGTGTCGTCACCTGGTAGCACCAACACCGGGAACCTTCTCGGTCTCCGTGACAGGGAAATAAGCCGCTGTAGAGTCACATGCAAAGTCCCCTAAACGGTGGCCTAGAAATGAGGTGGGACACTCCCACACACGCCTTGCTGGTCCGAAGGATTCCCAGAGCCCGTCGGCTTTCGGGAGAGCTGGGAAGTGGGTGCAGAGGAAGCCCTGGGCGAACGCCCTGATGACGCGTGGACACCGTGGGCACCACCCCTGAGGCAGACCTCGGAAATCCGCAACAAACAGCCAAGTCTGGCCCTCGGGGGCCCCCCGCTCTGCGGACGGCAAGCAGGCAGCCACTCCCTCAGCCACGACTGTCACAACGAGAAGCTGCCGTGAAGGCCGGTGACACGGGCCAGCGGGGAGGAGTGCCACTCGTGTCCACTCGTGTCTGTCTGTGCCTCCCCGTTCCTCGAGAGAGTTTGTCTTTAAATAAAAAACTAAACATCGTGCCAAGTCTGGGGAAGGCAGGGGGCACCAGAGGCCCTTTGCCCCAGGGCTGACCGACTTTGTCTGATCGAATTTCTGGACATGTGGTGGGATTTAGCTGGAATTTTGAAGCTTTGCTACAATTTGGCTTTTCAGCCTTTTCACATTTAAGATGAAATCATGGTCCCCGAGACACAATGGGAACTTGGTGGGAGGGGGGGGTTCTTATATAAAGCTTTAACATTTCTAGAAGGCGCCTGTATCTCTCTGTATAAAATCAAATTTAAAACACAGTGGCCGACCCCGGGCTGCGTGGAGGAGAGATTGCTACGTGTTCCCCAGCCTGCAAACGATGATGTTAATCCTCACCTCTCTGGGTGTCGTGGAGATTTATTACTGAGGTCTGGGAGGTCCCCAGAGCCCCCCACACTCCACACAAATTATGCAGCAAGAGATGACTGTTGGATTCTGGCCCCTCGTGAGGTTTAGCGGGGGCGGGGGGGCTCGAGCAGGGACCGGACAGGGCAAGGGGAGACTGAGTCTTCTGCAGTAGCTTGAGTCACGTCCCCCCAAGAAGGCATGTGGATGGCCTAACTCCCCTCCTACGCCACCCACCCTCCTGTCCCCCACCCCCGCCCCCGTGGCTAAGAGTGCGACCTGGTGTGGACGTGGGGCCTTTGGGACTGGGGTTAAGGTGAGGCTCTACCCCCCCGCCCCGAGACTGGGGGCAGGACCGGACTGGAGGAAACGCAGGGAGGACGGCGGCGGGGACGGGAGGAACCAGCTTACAAGCCAAGGACTGCACAGGGCTGCCAGCCGCCCTCAGAATCTCAGGGCGAGGCGAGGACGGGCCCCCAGGCCTTCCGAGGGGGCACGGCCCAGCTGGTGCCTGGACCCAGGACTTCCGACCAACCAGCAGAATCACTGGGGATGCATTCAGCTGCTGTGAGTCACCGAGTGAGTGGCAGGCAGCACAGCCACCCTGGACACCAACACATGCCTTCCCCACCCCCGGCTGCACGTCTGCCCGGGGCTCCGGAGCTGGCGGGGACTCTGCCCCCTGGGGTCCTCCTCCCTGCCCACCAGCCGAGGGGCAGCCTTGTGTGGCCCCTGGGCTCCCGGACGGACGGGTGTCTGGCTGCTGTTCCTCCTTGCTGCTTCCCGGGCCCCGCCCTCCATCCACCGACGGCCTCCCTCACACAGCCTCCCTCATGCAGCCTCCAGCTCAGCCCGGACCTGAGTGCTGCTGAGGGACAAGCCACGTGCCCCTCTCGTCTCTCCTGCCAGGGACCCCATCACGATTGTCCGGGAGTTGCCTTTCCTCCTCGCACCGCAGACACTCACGCCGAAGGGAGAGGATAGGGCGTCCGGGTGGGCGCCTGAGCCCGTTAGGCTTCCGCACCAGCGCCCTGTGGCTGCTCTTCCACCTGCTTTGCCGCTGCTGACATCCGAGCGGCAGCGGGATGGGTGCTAACTGGCCGGCGGCATCCCGGAGAGGCCGGGGCCCACCCGCCCGTCTGTGAGTGACGGATGACTCACTGTCGCTTTGGGGTCCCCGGGAAGCCGGCCAGCAGCATCCTCTGGGTTCCAGGAGAGCGAGGCAGGCGTTTCCGAGTGCCGGGGGGCCTCTCCCCTGACGGGGACTGGAGAATATTGTTTTTAAGGAGACAGTGGAGAAAAAATGTGTTACTGTTTTCTCAACAACGCCCTCCCGTGTTCCCCAGGCTCCTCCCCCAAACAGAGCGTTTTACATCCATAGCTTTCGAGGAGCGTTTCGAGGCCGGCTTTGATGGTCCAGAGCAACTGAACACTTCGCTCGGGTGAAAAATAACCACCAGAGCTCGGGCAGAGTGTCCTTGTCGCGGCTGAGGATTAACTCGGGGATTAAATTTCAAAATAGCCCTTGCTCCCGCTAACCGGCACAGAATTCTGTCTCCGAAGCAAATCTGTGACTCGCCTGTGGCTGCTCCACTCCGAGGTCGTGTTTTCAGGGTGGCCCTGTCCGTGTCCTCGAAGTGAGGCCTGGCCGGCCGCCTGCCACCAGGTCAAGGGTCAGAAAAATGGGAGCGTCACCGGGTCCTTAGTGCCACGATGGACATTCTCCAAACTTGGGTTTCCCGTTCGTAAAGGAAAGGCTGGATTTGGTGACGGCCCCGGGCGCCCCAAGGTTCTCCTCTCCGTTATTTTGCTTGCTTAGGAAATAAAAGCCATGTCCTCATTTTAAATATTATGTAACTGTAGGGGGGTGGGGCGGACGGAGGTGGACGGCATGTACATAAGAAAAAAACGTCTCCCGTTAGACAGGAGGGTGGGCGCTGCTTCCAAATCTCGGCGATTGTGGGAACGTGGCCGTGAACACGGGGGTGCCTGTGTTCTTTCAAACGGGAGTTTGGGGTTTTCCTGATGCACTGGGAGAGTGGAATTGCTTGGCCGTAAGGACATCCCATCTTTAATTTTTGGGGGGTCTCTCCACACTGCGTTCCGTAGCGGCTGCACCCTGCTGTGTTCCCACCCACAGTGCACGGGGGCCCCTTTCTCCACGTCCTCACCAGCACATGTTGTCTGTGGATTTATTGATGGCAGCCGCTCTGACGGGGGTGAGGTGCTGTCTCCTTGTGGTTTTAATTTGCGTTTCTCTGATGGTTAGTGACATGGAGCATCTTTTCATATTTCTGTGGGCCACCTGTGTGTCCTCGTTGGAGAAGTGTCTGCTCAGGTCCTCTGCCAGTTTTCTAATTGGATTGTTTGGGTTTTTGGTGTTGAGTTGTACGAGATCTTTATAAATTTGGGTGTTAACCTCTCATTGGATGTATTGCTAGCTGATTGGATACGGAGGATGTGGTCCAGCCCTGGCCCGGGGGCTTGGCTGGCTGGAACGTCGCCCCATACACTGAAAGGTTTCAGGTGCGATCCTCAGTCGGGGCGCACACGGGAGGCAGCCCACCTTTGATGTTTCTCTCTCACATCAACGTTTCTCCCTCCTTCCCTGCCTCTCTCTCTGAAATCAATAAACGTACCCCTGGGTGAGGATTTTTTTAAAAAGAGAGATGTTTATGGAACACCAAACCCCAGATTCTCACCCAGAAATCAAGTTTCCCCAACCAAACAAATGTGGGAGTTAATCGTGAGTGGGGGCTTTTATTTATTTATTGACCTTTTCATCTAGCATTCTCTTTGTCTTTCTTTATGGTGGAAATGATTATTTACTCCTTCAGATGACCTGCCACCCCTCCCCCGCAAATCACGATCCATCGTTAACATTCCCAGGTCAAGTTAACAGGACAGAGCTGAGGGCGGGTGTCACGCTGACCAGGGAAGTAGCTCGTATGTGGAGCGACCTCTGAGCCCACTCCTGGGACAGATGAGTCCTGATGTCAGCGCTGTGCCAGGGGGACGCTCACCTGCTCCGTGAATCGACCCTCCCTGCGCTTACAAAATCGGAGAGTCCAGAGGCCGGGCTGAGCTTAGAAACCAGCCTCTCTGTCTTAGGGGAGAAGGTGTGAAAACCTCCACGGGCAGCTTCCCCTCAGTGACCCTGGTGTCCCCAGGGTGGGTCCTTGGAGAACCGTCTGCCCAAGCATCGTTTTCACGCACCTTTGACAGCGGAGCCCTTCGGTGACTTTCCCGTGTGAAGACCCCCGTGTGCTCTAGGCGAGCCCAGAGCCCCTGGGCGGAGCACAGAGTGCCGGGCCGGACCTACGTCCCTGCCTGAACTTACCGGTGCACCGAGTAAACCCACTGTCCCGAGTGACGGGGGGCGAGGCCGTCTACGTGATACGTGTTCCCTCGTCACTCTTCCCCCCTCCCTCCCTCAGCTCCCAGCACCGTGCCGGGACTTTGATTCCGGGTGCCGCACCGGAGCCAGAGGCCGCTGTCAGGAGTGGCTTCAGATTCAGGTGGCCCTTTACCTCCTTGGGCAGGCAGGCGACACGGCAGGGTTTGCTGGACGACCAGGAGGGGCACGTATTTAACTCCCTCCCTGGTGCACAGGCAGCCTCTGTGCCTGCACGGCGGGCGGTCCTCGTCCTGGCTGAGAATTCCGAGCGAGTAGTATCAATCTCGCACTGTAATCAGACCTAAATCCACTTACAAATGTGTTCCCGGTGTTATCTCGGCTGCGGGCCTGCAGCCCATTACGAGATTTAAATAACAAATGTTCTGAGACGCCGTATTGTGTTCTGTCAGGGGCAGAAAAACTCGTTTTCCGGTGCTCCCGCAACCCTCGCCAGGCCAGAGCACAAAGCTCCCCCCGCCGCCCCGCCCGCACGATAATTCTTGAACAGAAAAATGAAAGAGAGCTGTTAATGGGATGTCATTGTCGAGAGCCCTAGGTGGGTGCCGCTGTGAATGGGAATTAATCTTCCTGTTTTGCTTTATAAATTAATAGGAGAACGCTGAGATGAAATGAGATTTCTCTTCTTGGCCTCCATCTGGATTTTGCCACTCCGTTTACAAAGGTCAGACCGGCACGTCCATTCGTTTTATTGAAAAGTGTTTCTTTTGCCTTCCAAGCAGGCGTACGGGGGAGTCCCAGGTTTCGCCTTTAGGGGCCGCCTGGCAGCGGGGTCCCGTGAACCCCGGAAACACGTCTCCATTAACCAGAAGTGCCCCACAGCCAAGTTCTGGCTGCTTGGGGCTGCTGCGGAAACGGGACGTGCCATTGGCCACGTGTGGGCCTGGGTCTGAGTCCAGAGAGGAATTCTGAGCGACACGGCTGGCCACAGGGGTCACCGTGGGGGCGTCCGCAGCTAAGGACAAACGTCCTGAGTGGAGCACGTTGTGCCTTCGAGGAGCACCAGGAGCGGGTCCAGCCACCCCTCGCCCCAATGGCACCCCTGCCCTCGCTGTGCCCCCACCTCTGTGTCCCTCGCCCCCCTCCCCAGGGC
>PVIA01013310.1:0-32806 GCA_004024845.1 Tonatia bakeri | reverse complement strand
GTGGGGGGGCTGTGGTGGGCTCCACTCCCTCTGGCAATTGAGCGCTGGCTCTCCACCACCTGTGTGCCCCGTGTGAGGTAAGAAAGCCTCCCTGTGCCTCAGTTTCCCCATCTGTAAGACGGCACCCCAACCTCCTTTGCTAATAGCTTGCTCACTCCATACGGCCCAACCTCAACCCCGATAGCTTTCCTCGTCTTGCGTGGCCCTAGAAGCCTCTTCCGGCCCTTTCGGTTAGGGTTGCTTCAGGGCCCTGGGCCAACACCCCGCCCCCAGCCGGGGCCCAGCCGCATGGCCCAGCCGCTCCGCCAGCAGCCTGGTGGGCTCCCTCCCCCGGGTCCAGGCTGGCAGCTCCGGCAACCTCCCGAGGGCCTCCTGCCATCCCTCCCCCTCAGCTTTCACTCACATCCCTCGTCCGTCAGTTAGGCAGGAGGTGACCGTGGCCGCACGGGTGCTGGGAAACAGTCGTGGGCTGGGAGGAAGGGGGAGTGGATCTGGGGCTCCCCGAGCCCTGGTGGGTCAGGCGGCTTTGGCTCACTGGTCCCGGCTGGCACCGTGGGGACCTCACTCTTCAGGCCCTCGCTGCAGCACACAGCTCACCCCGGGGATGCCTGCCGCTTACCTGCGTGACTTCCAGGCTCCTGGACTGGGGGTCAGCCCTGTGGTCGGGGGAGTGAAAGAAACAGATAAAGCTGCCACGTGTCGGGACAAGATGCTTGCTGTGGTGCTGGTGTCCCAGGTGGGCAGAGATGTTGGTCTCTTTGCCGATTTCCCCCAGGTGGCGGGAGAGGAGGGGAGCGGGGCGTGTGCGAGCCCCGAGGTGGGCTCCATTGCTTTGGAAACACCTAGAAGATAAGGGGCGTCAGCCTGAGGGGTCCATTTCTGGGGACCCAAGCCATCAGGATTATAGGAGGAAACTGACGAAACCCCAAAACTGCAAACAGACATTTCTTCATAATAAAAAACATCGTTATTAACAAATGTCAAAAGGCTGCAGACCGACTAGGGAAATGCAAGTTAAAACCACAGAGTCATGTACGGTGCCACACCTTCTGGTGCAACCTAGCAGACGGGGCTGGGGGCCGGGTGTTGGTGAGGGGCGGGCACTTGCCCGCTGCATGGGGACGAGGGAGGCTGTGCCGGCTGGAAGCGGAGTGGCAGCGTTAGGGGCTGCAGTGAAGCTGTGCCACTCCTGGGAGGCACCTGGCAGAGGTGAGAACAGACGCCCGTGTAGGGCCTTACACGTCTGTGTTCACGGCAGCTTCGCTCACGAACAGCCCCAAACGGGAACAGCCCGAGTGTCCGAGCTGGGGTGCCCGGCGCCCATGCCGCACAGCCACCTCGGAAGCCACTGGCCGGCACCTCGGGAGGAAACAGCTCTGAGACGAGACCACCGGGTGGGTCTTGAAGTCCTGTGCTGAGCCGAGAAGCCAGGACATCCTGTGTGATTCCATTTCTGTGAACTTCTGGAAAAGGCAAAGGCACTCAGCAGGGACGGATCAGCTGGTGTGGGCTTGCCGGGCCTGAGATGCGGCGGCAGGCTGACCTGACAGGGGTGGGGCTCGGCGGGCCCTGCACCCCGATCACCATGGCGGTTACAGGACGGTGAGCATTTGCCGAGGCTCCTCCAGCGGGCCCCCTTCTGAGGGCGCCAGTCTCATCGAGGACTCATCGTGTCTGAGTCAGATCTTACAGCCGATGGAAGTGAAAATCCTACACGACACCCTGGGTCACCTGTCAGATAGATGACATCGGCCAAAATGACCGACCTTCTCCAGCTTTGCCCCGGGCTGCTGGGCAGTGGATGCTGTTCCGCTTGCTGGTGTGTGTGTGTGTGGGGAGGCGGGGTTTTGACACAGTTTGCTGGGCAATTGGCAACAGCACACAGAATTTTAAAGACGGTGTCTTTCACCAGGTGATTCCTCTTCTAGGGACTGTCTTCCTGACACACTTGTGTTCGGGCACAGAGACTGGGACACTAGAAGCCGCCTGAATGTCCAGCAGCAGAACTCCAGCTGGATACACGGGAACTCAGCAGCCACCCCGCTGGCCTGGGACAGGCCCAGACCGAACACTGAAAATCCCGGGGGGGTCCTGGACGCGCCCCGGCCCTGCAGGCCTGGACGGCTGGTTGCCTGCCCTAAACACGTGCACGGCGCTGACGGGCCATGGAGAAGAGACGAGCGTGGAAGGAGTCCTGGAAGAGGGAGTGAGACCCAGCCACTGAGGGGCAGTTGCAGGGTGCTGTCTACAGACTGGGGGCTGGGGTGCGGGGGGACGCCGCTGTCACTTTCTATCCCTTTGTGTCATTGGATTCTTTTACTTTGTGTGTGTGTATATTTTATCATTAAAAATAAGCCCTCGCTGGTGTAGCTCAGTGGTTTGAACACAGGCCTGTGAAGCAAAGGGTCACCAGTTCAATTCCCAGTCAGGGCACATGCCTGCTTGTGGGCCAGGTCCCCAGTAGGGGGTGTGCAAGAGGCACCCACACATTGATGTGGTTTCTCTCCCTCTCTTTCTCCTTCCTTTCCCCCCTCTCTAAAAATAAATAACATCTTAAATATATATATATATATATATATATATATGGGGTCCAGCACAAGTAATGCCCATTTTTATTACAAAATCTTTTATTACCAAATCATAAGCATGTGATTCTGTAGCACAACCATATCACACTCAAGCACACCATATGATGTTTTAGGTGAAATGTTCTAACTGTTGTCCATCTGATGCAAGACACTCACGAACCCTACCAACCACACTCAAGGAGGTGTCACTTCTGACAGACCCTGTGTTTTGTAAAGAAAATGTGACGTTGGCCAGAGGTCAAAGGCAGGGGTTAGGGCCTCTGAGTTACAGACACAAGGAGGTGGGTGTGAGCGTCTCCGGGCAGTGGTCAAGGAGAACCCCATCGTTGGTCCTGGGGAGGTGCATCTGAGGACTTGGGGTGGTTTTCAGGCCTTCCCCCTCCCTGGAGCTGGACCCGTCCGAGAAAGCCCCTTGCCCAAGACCTGCCTTCCAGCCACTGCCCCACCCCTCTGGCTGCCTCTGAACCCCTCACCATTACTGGGCAGCCCCCCTTTCTCACCTCAACCAAAGCGCGAAGCCCAGGATTGTTGCGCAGATTGACTAGTGGGGCCCTTGCTGGCTAATTCCTGAGCCTTAATGAGTGGGAAGATGAGGTTTTTATTCATCACCGGGGCTTTTAAAATTGCAGTAAAGTGGCCCACTTTATAAAGAAAAAATCAATAGCATAAAGAAAACAGGAGTATGTAAATGGACAGAGTGACAAAAAGCAGGCCAATTACCCCCAAAATGAGACACAGTTATGGTTCCATTAACTCAATTATATTTTCAAAAGGATTTCTTACGCGGCCCACACCCCACCCCACCCCCCACGCCTGTAATTTTTACATCAACTTCAAGCCATTAAGTTGCATTAAATTATTTTGTGGGAGAGAGAAGTGCGTTTGGGAGGAGAGCGCCTCGGCCTGTCCGGCCCCACTGGGGGACCCTGGGCCGGGGGTACCCGGGGAGGGGCGCTCCCCCACAGGGCTGGACCAAGAGTAGCCGGGCGGGGGCGCTGCAAGCCCTTCTTGGCCCGGAGGTTCCATGGCCCCAAGGTGCCCTCTGCCCTGCCCCTTGCACTTTTATTCCCAGATGCCTCTCTGCAGCCCCCCACGGCCGGCCCTGCCTGCGCGGATCCACAGGTGGGCACCTAAGCTCCCGAATGTTCTCTTTGTCTCATTGGAGTTAGAAAATTTAATTTTCTGGAGAAGTGAAAAATGAAGTTGTAGTAAAAACACCGCCACTGAAACTGGGGGTCGAATGGCATGTTCGGACGTGGGATGCCTGCTCGCCCGGCTCGCGGCGCACGCGGATCCCCGAAGGACGCAGGCCTTGGCTCCACTGCGGCCCCGCGCATGCGCGCCCCGCCGCCTGCGCGTGCAGGCCCGTGCAGGCCCCGGGCGCTGGGGCTGTAACCTGCTTTTCCTCGTCAGCGCCCCGGGGAGCCGAGGCCTGCCCTACATAATGAGTCTGTGCCTGGGCCTCCCGGGAAGCGGCGCGAATGTCGAGGATTTCAGGCGGAGACGAGGAGGAGGAAGGGCTTGGGGCACTGAGGCGCGGTCAGACAGGGCGTCGCTGAGCAGAACGGCCAGGGTCACCGGGCCAGGTCGCCAGCCAGAGGATATAAAACCAGCCAGCGGTGGCTGAGCGGTGGGGGTAACCGTGAGGGGCGGGGGGGGACCGTGCGTGCGCACGTGGTGTGCTGGGTGTGTGCTTGTGAGAGACAGAGTCACCCCAATTCCCACTGCCCACCCCAGGCCGTTGGGTGCCCCCGGGCCCAGCAGTGTGTGCCCACAGGTGGAGGGTGGGGCTACTTAGAACTGCACCACCTCCCCCATTCAGCAGTGGGACAGAACCCCAGGATGGGAGAGTGGGTGCCTGGGCTGGGGCTGCAGCAAGGCCTGAGACAGCCCTCTGGAGGCGGGCATGGCTGGGAGGCAGTGCTGGGTTGGTTCTGAAAAGGCGCTGGGGGGCTGTGGACCACAGGCAGAGGGAGGCAGGGCAGGGCCGAGGTCCAGAGGCCTCAGCCTGGGGGGAGCACGGGGCGGGACTCGGACTGCTAGGTGCAAAGAAGGCTCTGGGGTTCTGTCTGTGAGAGCACCCCACCCCACCCTGGCCTGGCCCTGACCCAGTGCTCCTCAGCCTGGTCTTCTAATCATGTCAGGACCCTCAGGCTCCCCAACCCTCCCCACCGCAGGGACTCCCCAGCCTCCAGACCCTGAGGATGGGGCTGAGCCCAGCCCTCCAGAGCTCCCCTGCACCCCCAGGTGCCCACTGAAGGCTCTGGAGGAGCAGGGGACCCGCCTCCCAGGGGCAGGAGCCTTATCGGTCATCTGCCTGCTCATGTCAGCCTGTGAGCAGCCTGCCCTTGCCAGCGAATGGCCTCTCGCCCGCGTGCTGAAAGAGCCATTGTTCCACGAGAGAGGAGGGCACGACACCCGTCTGCTGTGTCAGCCAGCCGGTCAGGGTCAGGCCCAAGGGCGGCTCCCCAGGGCCAGCTGTGCCAGGCAGCCGGCGGGCCCCAGGGCTGTGCCTGGAGCGAAGCCTGAATCCAGGGCCCCCCCTGCTCTCAGCCCCTCCGCTGCAGCTCAGTCCGAGAGCTGCAGGGAGGAGGTGGAGCTGCCTCTGCCCCCAGGGTGGGCTGCAGCGGCCCCACCCTCCCTGCGCTGGTCCGGGACAGACTCTGTGGCCCGTGCGGAGCAACTCTGGGGACCGGCTTCCCTGGGGCTCTGCTGTCGGCTGGCTCTTGTTTCTGCTGGCGGACAGGGCTGGGAAACCTGGCCAGGGGTGGGGGCTGCGCTGTCTCTTCACCTGGGAAGGCAGTGACCCCCGTGGTGCACGGACATGGTGCGTGCACACACACACACACACACACACACACACACACACACACACACAGTGGGGCTGTCCCTCTGGGGCCTGCTGCCCAGCCCTGCACCACGCTCATGGCTGTCTGGCCTCGCCCTCTGCCCTGCCGGGTCTCGGTCTCCGGTCTCTCCCTTGTATGTCTGTCTGTCTGTGGGTGTCCTCCCTTCCACCTTGCCCCCACTGCCCGTCCTCCATGGTGGTCAGTCTGCTGGAGGGATGGAGGGAGAGGCCACCCAGAGGCTCACACCTTTGTCAATGGTTTCCCTGGGGCCGCCAGGCCTGGTTCTCCACCTGTGCAGCCACCTGGACTGCCAGGCCCCGAGCAGCGCCCTGACCTGCTGGAGGCCTTCCCAGGCCCCAGGCTCTGCTTTTCCTCACCTCCCAGGCCTCCCCACCTCCCAGCACCTGGCTGGACGCCACGGGCTCCTGTCCCCTCCTGCCCCTGTTGACGCCTGGCTCCAGAGGACAGAGCTGTTCACGGCGTTTCCAGCCCCTTTCACAGGAAGACGACGACACCCCTGGTTCTGCGGTGCCTCCTTCCATCCTGTCCCGCCCAGAGAGGCCCCCTCCCTCCGTGTCTCTTGCCTTCCCCCCTCAGAGAACAGACGCCTGCCCCCAAATGAGCTGCTGACCCTCAGGCCAGGGAGCCAGAGGGGGCCAGGTGGGCGGCCCAAGGCCGGGTGAGCACCGGAGCCCCAGGCACCATAAACGGTTGCTAGAGGCGGGATAGCAGGCGGTCCAACTGAGTGGGGGCTAGGTTGTCCAACTTGCCCCACCCCCTTGTCCCGAGGAGCAGGTCACATGGCCCCCTGCCCTTCTCCCCCCCCCCCCCCCCCCCCCCCCCCCCCCCGCCAAAGCCGCCACAGGGTGGGGTGTTCAGGCCACCCAGGGCTGGCCCCATCTTAGCCCAGGGCTGTGGGATTTGCAGGGGGTGGGATCATGGTGACAGGCAGGGCTCTGCCCTCCGGCCCGCCCCGGCCCATGCTTGGAGCACCCACGGAGAGGAGGGCGCTGGTGGGGCCCGGTCCCAAGGTCATCGCCTGCCCTTGCGGCAGGAAGGGAGAGGGGTGAGCAGGAGGTTATGGTGTGGAGGGAGGAGAGAAATAAAAAGAGATTACATTTTTAAGAGGCACTCTAGCTGTCTGCTGACACCGTCTCTGGTCTCCATCCGTTTTACAGCCTGAGGGCCCAGGGCAGCTGGGCCTGGTCCTGCAGGGCCTGGAGGGGTGAGCAGCCAGCCCCCCAGGGCGGCCTGGGGGACCCGTCGCCTCTCCCCCATGCCTGGCTTCCACTGGGAGCTGCCCAGGCTAGGAGAGCCCAGCCCCTGGCACCCTGGTGGGGGCGGGTACCCAGCACAGGTGGGACCCCGAGGGTGGAGGGGAGCCTGGCCCTTGGCTGGCGGCCACTATCACTGCCCATCTGTCCCTCTGACAGGTCAATTTTCTCCCGTGTTTTACAGGACCTTTCAGAGCAGGAAATGTGGTCTGGTGGCTGATTGATGCCCTCACCTGGTCTTTGTTCTCGAGGCCTCGCTCTGCCCGCCCTCCGCGGCGCTCTGCTGTCCGAGGAGTGTCGGCCGGGCTGGAGGACGTCCCTCCCCGGGGGATCCCTGCGCTCACCCCCTGCAGGTGCTGGACCAAGCTTACCTCTGGGACAGGGAGGAAGGCTGTGTGGGTGCCTCATCTTGAAAGTGGCTTGCCTGGGGCAGTTTGAATTTCCTGGCTGGGGGGCCACACCCTCCCACCACCTGTGCAGGTGAGGAGCGGCCTCCTGGGCCCGTGGGGAGAAGGATGATGGGGCGGCATCTGCGGGGAGGGCCCTGTCCCTTAGCAGCGGGTGGGCCTGATGCAACAATTGTTTCTTTATGTGTAAAGTCTGCTTTTGTTCTGAGTTGTTCCCCGGTGTGCCCTCTCTGAACACACCTGGGGACTGGGCCATCGGGGCCTCTCTCTCTGTCTCTGGAGGAGGGGCATTTGGGGCCTTCATTGCCTCCTGAAATAACAAAACTTTATGTGTGCGATCGGCTGCTCTCAGTCTGCCGCGATGCGGGCGGAGGCACATTCAGAAAGCATTTAGTGGACATTGCCCATGAGCATGGCTCCCGGTCACACAGCCCCCACCTCTGCCGGGCATTGTGCCCCATCCCTCCCAAGGAGAATTCTGGGAGTCTGGGACCCGTGGAGTCTTCCTCTGCATCCCCCGCCAGCTCCAAGTGGTTTTGTCCTGTTCTTGGGGCACTAATCAAGGTGACACTGCTCACCAACAGGCTGGACACCAGTCTCAGCCCATCTCTTGCCCCAGGGGCTGGACCTGCCGCTCACCTGGTGGTGGGCAAGCAAACCAGTGTATCAAGGTCCTCACCCCAGGGCTGCACAGGCATCTCCGGGCATCTGGGCCTGGGCCCTGATCCCCTGGGCTCCCCTCTGGGTGGGGGGCTGCAAACTGGCTCACTAGGGCAGTCACTGGGCAGATTGCCTCCCAGCAGACCCCACTCCTGCACACTGGGCTCTGCCCCCGAGACTGGCATCGCAGTGTTTGGCTGAGGGGCCCCCACAGCTGGCCCCAGACCTTGGCCAGCACGCTCCCCTGGCTCTGGGTATTGGCTCCTGACCCGGTCACCAGGGCCAGGGACAGGAAGAGCCCTTGCGGTGTGACCGACCAGGCGTGCTGGCCAGGCTGTGCCTGCTGAAAGGTGGGTCATGCTCTTCCTGCCTCTCACCGCCCAGGAGTCCTTGTTCCCCCAGCCCCACCTCCCAGACACCCACTGAGGTCCCAGGATTGTTGCAGCCTCATCCTGAGCGACGCAAGAACAGTGCTGCTTCCTGGCGCCCCAGGCTGGCTTTGGCGGATATGAGGCCCGCTCGGATGAACGTGGCCGGGTTAGCACTTGAGGACCCAACTGGAGGGGAGCTGCACACCCACCGACTCGCCCATTTACCTGCCCATTTACCCACCCACCCGTCCACCCATGCATCCGCGCATCCACCTGTCAATCATCCAGCCAGCCAGCCACCCATGCATCCATCAGTTCTCTTTCCATCCAGCCACCCACCTATTTGTTCATTCATTCATTCACCCACCTATTTGTCCACCCACCCACCTTCTGTCCATCCACCCACCCCTCCCTCCTTGATCTCCCCCCGCCCACCCATCAGCATAGAGCCCTGACGATGCTCCAGGCCAGGGAGTAGGCCTGAGGTCACAGCAGGTGCACAGATGGTGCATTAGTCCCACTACGAGAGGAGGACAACATGTGAACCCACGGGACTCTGGGGACCTGTGAGCAGGGTGTTATAACCCAGGTGGGGGAAGGAGAGAACCAGGGAGGCTTCCAGGAGGAGGAAATGCTGAAGCTTCGAGAGGGGTAGGGAGGAAGGGCCTGCTGGGCAGAGGCCAGGTTTCTTCAAGGTATCGGGAGGGGGGCGCTCTGGGAGACCAGAGAAGAGACTGGGGTGCCCGGAGCTCCGGCGCTATAGTGACTGGCCTCCTTCCCAGGCTGTGCAGGAAGGGGAGCGTGAAAGCCCGTGTTTGCGGATTGGACGGAGGCGTGACTGCGGCATGAGGAGGGTGTGGAGTGGCTGCTGCACGCTTCGAACCCTGTAGCTGTCGTACATGGCTGGTGGCCACCCCACTCCTGCTGGCACAGAGGGGAGGAGGGGTCCTTCTGCTGCTGGCTGCGTCTCCCAGCTGGTGGCCCTCTGCACGGGCAGGCCTGCAGGGCCCTGTGGTGGGCCAGGTGGGGTCGGACCAGGAGTCAGGTGTGGCCCGGCCTCCCTGCCTGGTGGCCCTGCTCTCGGCACAGCCGTCTCTGGAACCTCAGCCTGTCCTCAGGCCCATCCCGGGCCCCTCACCAAGGCGAGCACCTTGCCTACAGCCAGGTCAGACACAGCCAGTGGGTGGGAACCCCTTCCCTGCACACCAGGAGAGTGGGGACAGCTGGAGGAGCCTAGGTGGGGACTCCAAGTCTGGGTGGCCCTTGTTATGAGCCCCAGCCCCCGAAGGGCCTGGCTGTGCAGTGGGTGCCCGGAATTTCATGAAGCCCCCTGCGTTACCTGAAGACTTCATCCGTGTCTGGCCCCCATACCACAGGTGAGAACGCCAGTTGGCAGTGTCAGTGAGGGCGCCACGCCCTGCACACCTGCTGCTTCCCACAGGTGGCCTGCTTCACCTCTCCGACACCTGTGCACAGTGACCGGCCCCACATCCCAGGGCCTGTCGGGTGGCCTGCTGAGGCAGGGCAGGGCCTGAAGAGCCACCTCCAGAGGAAGGGGTGGGCACAGGCTGGGCGCAGGCAGGGGCCCCGTGGGTTAGGCTCCTGCTGTGTGCTGGGCCCTCAGTGGGCCTCACTTAATTTACTGCCACAGCCATGGGAGGGCTGAGGAGGCCTAGCCTCAACTGAAGACACGGCGCAGCCCTCGGGCTGGAAGTGAGGGGGTGACTTGCACCTTGAGAAGCCTGTCAGCAGCTGCAGACTGAGGTGGGGGTCTTGGTGGGGGTCCTCCAGCTCATTCCCCACCCCGAGAGTCCTGGCCCTGCTCCCCAGCCCCCTGTGGCTGTCCTCCCCCCACCCCCCCACCTCCTGCAAGGCCACCCTCCCCCAGGCCCAGCGCCAGCCCTTTCCCGGGGAGCAGAGGGCCCCGACTCCCCAAGGAACGCCTGTCTCCTAGCTCCCACCTGCGTTCCCTGTCTCTGTCACTGCATCGGCTGTCACGGCTCTAATTACCCAGGCTCCATCTGCCTGGGCCCTGCACAGCTGAGGAAGCTCTCAGAAGCCTTGCCCCAGCCCAGGCATGTCACATTCCTGCATACCTGCCCGGGGCCACCGCTCCTGCCCCTCGCAGGGCAGCTGGGGTGCAGGGAGCCGGAGGCACGCAGCAGCTGCTGCTGCATGGGGAGCCCAGGTCCAGCCTTGCTGTGCCCCAGGACTGCCAGCTGGCCCCCCCGCCCCCATCACAGCCCTGCGTCCGAACCTGGCCAAGAGAAGTCAGCACTGTATCACTAGGGGTATGCTGGGGCCACCTGGGGGGCTCTGGTGTTCTGAGAGTGCGGGCCAGGCAGCGCCTTTCCCAGGACTGCCTGACTCCCCAGGGCCGCCCCGACCCCTGTGGGTCCCAGCTTCCCATGGAGCCTGGGCAGGGCCCAGGGGCTGGTGGTGTCTGGACAGGACCTGTTTGGGGCACCCCACTTAGGGCAGATAAGTGCCCCCTCTGCAGCTGGGCCGCTGTCCTGTGGGGGAGCCTGTCCTGGGGAGTCTCCCTGCCGCTGGGGCCTGCAGACATTGGAGAGGAAGGCCAGCAAAGGCCCCAGCCAACACTCTGCAGGCCGCATTTGCCCGCTGGGCCCCTGTTGCTGGCTCATCCTTGTGTGGGTTGGGGTGCCTAGCCCTGGTGGGCCTGGGGAGCAGGAGTGTGGCCCTTGCCCGCTGTGGCCTGCCCTGCAGGAGGTCAGTTGGGGGTGCAGGATGGGGGTGGGGTGGGCTGTGCCTGCAGGGCTCTTGGTGGGCTGCACCCCAGTTGGCGGGCTGAGCTGGACAGAGGTGGCCTGATGGCTGAGGGTCGGGTGCCAGCCCTTGATGGGCCCAGTGCATCAGGAGGGTGAGGCCAGAGGGAGAGGCTGTTCGGAAAAGGCCTGAGCCGCTCCTATGCCCTGACCCCATCTGAGTGCATTCCCAGGGTCCTGCCCTGGGGACCTGCCACGCCGCATGGAGGCTGTGGGGAGGGAGCCTGGGCCTGCGCCCCGAGGTGCCGGCTTGAGACTCCGTGTCCGGGCAGCCCTCCCTCCTGTCTGGAATTTTTAGAAAAGGGGAAAATCTGTAGATGAAAGCAGGTTTTTCATCTTGTTGAATTCTCGGTCACCCCTCTAATTACAAGAGGAGATAATGACCTTCAGGGCCCGTTTCCTCCTGGCGGCCAAGATGGTAATCTGCAGCTTTTGTCTGAGCTGGGGGACGTCCAAAAGGTCACACTGCTCCCCCAGCTCATCCCGGCCCCTCTCTGGTGGGTCTGGGGACCTGGCTGACGGCTCCACAGTCAGACCAGGGAAAAGACTCCTTCCCCAGGGGACCAGGCCTGCAGAGGGCCACACGGGCCCTCACAGCGCACACGCAGGCCGGCCTGGGGCCGGGTCTGGAGTGGTGTGGTAGTGCTCACAGTGTCCTCATACCCCTGGAGTGGCCTGAAGTATCCCCGGGGGCCAGTCCCCGGGAGCCGTGCTGGACCTGTCGGCGGGAAGTCGTTGGCTCCTCTGCTCAGCTCAGGGGACGGGGCCAGTGGCTCTGTGACACGGGGCAAATGCCAGAGCCACAGAGGTGTGTGGCTTTGAACAGACTGCTTCCGCTCTCTGGGACTCCAGTGCCACCCCCCTCCCTGGGAAGTGGGGAGGGTAAGCCTTAGGGACCGCTGTTGGGAGACACCCGAGTTTGCTCCTCCTACGTGGTGGGTGGCCCAGGGCTGAGGTGCCTCTCTCCTCGGTATCCAAGGCCTGCTCCTTCCTCAGCAAATGTCACAGAACTCACCATTTCATGGGCAAGACGGCCAGGAAGCAGGGGCCTGGGGCGTGGGTGGGGACACTGTAGGGCCGGATGGTCAGCCTGTGACTTTTCCAGCTGAGGGTCTCGTGACTGCCCCTACTCTAGCCAGGTCACTGGAGGCGGGGTGACCAGTGTCAAGACCCTTCCACCCCAGGTGCCCACAAGTGGCCCTCCAGCCCTCCTGTCCTGGAAGCTGAGTCCCCAGTTCTCCTCCCAAATCCGAGCCACCACAAGCCACCGACAGCCCGAGTTCTGGGAGCAGCTGCCTCAGGGCTGGAGAGCGGACTCGAGCAGCCAGCCTCCGCTCCGCCGGGCCCGTGGGCAGCCTGCCCGGCCCCGCGCAGGCCCCTGCATGGCTCCCCTGCTTCCGGGTGGGCTCCCTGGGCACCTATATACTGGAGGGGCCCTGACAGAGGAAGAGGGAACATGACCCTCCTCCTCCCTGCCACACCAGGGCCAGCCCAGGCCTCTCTCTCCCCGGGTCCTTGCCCTGCCCTCCCCAAAGCAGCCAAGGAAGGGAGCAGAGTGAGGAAACCACTCTGATCCAACACCTGATTCCGACTCTTCTCTCGGCTCACTGGGGCCAGGTGCCCCCACTGCTGCCCCTCCCAGAAAGCCTAGGCCAGGGACAAGTGGGGGGTGGGAAGGGGGTGCAGGCCTGAGACTCCTCACATGGATGGTGGTTCCACGTGGCCCTCGGTGGCCTGGCCGCGGGAAGGGTTCCGTGGCGCTGTCTGCACTTGTGGCGTCCCGCCCGGCTGACACTGAAGGAGAGCCATTCCTGCCTGCTGGGCCTGCAGTCCTTCTAAAGGTTGTGACATGGTATCGACAACAGAGGGGAGGGCAGGCTGGTGGGAGGGGCCGCAGGTCTGGGCTGCGCCTGGATCTGGGGCAGCCTCAGGCGGAACCTGACCAGATAGGGACCTCGAGTTTCTGGACAATTCAGTCTCGGGACTGGAGTGAACGGTTAACCCCCACTTGCTGGGGTGGCGGGGTTGCCCAAAAAGATGCTCTCAGGGACAGAGCGTCCAGCCCTCAGTGGGACTGTTAAGGGTGAGGCTATTTCATTTTGACGGATTTCCCCACAAACCACTCAGCCGTCACCAAGAGGTGACGTGACTGTGGAGAAGCCAGTCTAACCAAGTGACAAGGGGCGCGTCACGGTAATGGGACAAACCACAGCTGCACCTGACCAGACTCAGGGGCGTCACTTCTGGGGTGTTTCTGCTAGAGGCACATCATCCGAATCTCATGACGAGTGTGGCAGGCAGAACGACGGCCCCCGCTGATGTGCGCCCCCTGCTCGGTCCCCAGAACCCGGGAATGCGTCACCTTACATGGCGAAAGGGACTTTGTAGATGGGATTAAGGTTACAGACCTTGAGATGGGGAGATTATTGTGCATTATCCGGATGGGCTCAGTGTAATCACATGAATCCTTAAAATCGGAAAATCTTTCCTGGCTGGGTCAGGGAGAGGACACATGAGGAGCAGTTGATGGCCCGTCCTCCACCCCCTGCTGCTGGGGCTTTGAAGTTGTAGGAAGGGGGCCGTGAGCCTCTCAAAGCTGGGAATAGTTTTTGATTTACAACCAGCAAGAAAACATGGCCTGGGTCCCTGGCCCGGAGGAACTGAGTTTTGCCAACTGTGAGATAATGGATTTGTGTCGTGTTAGCCGTCCTGTCTGCAGAGATGTGTTGGGACGGAATGAAAAACTAGTACCGTGAGGACACACCAGACAAACCCAAACCAGGGCGCTCGGGGTTAGTGATCGAGGCGTAGAAAGAGCTCTCCAGAGCTCGTAAGAACAGACACACAGCTGATTAGACGAACGGGCAAAAATGAATGAGCGTTTCGGTGGAAAAACAGGAACGGACAGTAAAACCACGAGCAGACAATTAACCCTGTTGGCCCCTGGTAGGGAGAACAAACCAGAACCAGAACGAGGGTGCATTTCACCCCCTGGGAGGCCGAGCCGACAGCAGCAAACGTGGCTCTCAGTGCCGAGCAGGCGTCCACAGCCTTCGGCCCCCCGGTCAAGTCTGGCCGCTCGATGTTTTTGTAAATAAAGTTTTATTGGCACAGAGACTTGCTTGTCAGAGCTACAAAGACAGAAATGATTGTTGGGACACAGGCCGTATGACTTACAAAGCAGAAAATGTGCCCTATCGGGCTCTTTACAGAAGTTTTCCAGCCTCTGATGTAAACCAGCAAGAACTCTTAAAACCGCTTTGAAGAGCGGTCTGGCGATATCCAGGAAGGTTGAAGGACTGCAGGGGCTTGGACCTGCACTCCACCTCTAGGTGTTTGCCCTAGAGACTGTAGCATAGGAAGGAGACAAGTATCACAACGTTCCTGCACCGCCGTTTATAACGGCAAGTAACTGGAAACAACTCCAGTGCCCTCAGCAGGACAAGGCACACATATATTCTGGGTTTCTTAAACAACGGATTTCCATAGGACAGTGAGAATGCATGGCTCAGAGTATATGCAATATAATGGTGAGTTTTGCAAATGAAGTTGTGGGGGGAAAGGGAATTGCAGAAGAATTTATACCTAGCCTTGGCTGGGTGGCTCAGCTGGTTGGAGCATCGTCCAGTACACCAAAAGGTCGTGGGTTTGATTCCTGGTCAGGGCACATACCTAGGTTGCAGGTTCGATCCCCAGTCGGGGTGTATACGGCAGGCAACCAATTGGTTTCTTTCTCACACAGATGTTTCTCTTTCTCTCTTTCTTCCTTCTTCTAAAATCCTCGGGTGAGGATTGAAAAAAAAAAGAATTTATACATGTAGGTCCATTAGTATAAGAGTCTAAAATGCGAAATGCTCTGCCCCTGTACGCTATTGTATTAGATAGGTAGACCTTCGGCTTCATGAAAGAGTCCAGAGTAATAGTAGCGTCTACACGGTGGCTCGTCTGCGCCTTGTGCAGCGGTCTGGAGGAGGTGGTCAGGGGCTGGGAAGCTGGCTCTGCTCCCCGGTGTAGTCCAGGAATCCGGCTTCTTCTCTGGTCTTATTTGGCTCTCAAGGTCCAGACTAGAAACCACCACCTTCTTGAGGCCCGTCTAGATTTCTCTGGTCATATAGGTCTCTACCTCTCCTGCTCTCCCAGCGTTTCCTAGACCTTTAACATTAGGTTGTTGGATTCTCTCCTCCCACTGCTCTGGGTGCAGTTGTAAAGGGCGCTGGCCCGGGGAGCAGAGCCCCATTCCCCGTTTACAAGCTTTGTGACCTTAACTAGATCACCAAACCTCTCTGTGCCTCAGCGTCTCACTCGTAAAAGGTTAGGTGCTAACTTCTTCGAACAGATTAAGGGTTCGGCCTGGACCGTTAAGGCCCCGCCCCAGCGCCCAAGGGACCAAACACACCCTCCGACTTCGGTCCTAGGGTGTAATTGCCAAGATGAGTCCTTGAAACCCCGCTTCTCTCCGGAAGGCGCGGCGCGGCCCTCTCCTTCTTGCCCTCCACTGCCGTGCCGACGGGGAGCTCTGCGGGCGAGTTCCTAGAGCTCCAGCCCCTGCCAGGCGGGGTTCGGCAGCCCAGCGCGCCCGGAGGCCAGCGCGGCACCCTGCACAGGTGCACATCTCCCAGGCCAGCCCGCCCCGCCCGGCCCCGCCCCTCAAAGGGCCCGCCCACACGGCTGTGCCCGTCGCTCATTGGTTTGCGACCCTTATAGCCCCGCCCCCAAAGGACCCGCCTCCGAAGAGCCTCGCGGTTCCCTAGTAGGCCCCACCCTCTCCTGCTCCCACGCCCCGCCTCCGTGTCGTCACTTCCGGGTGGAGGAACCCGCGGAAGGCGGAAGTGTGCACTTCGAAGGTCCGGAAAGCCGGCCGGAGGTGTGCTGGGTTGGCACCTGGCGGCTCTTCCGGGTCTGGGCGCGGGGACACGGAGGCGGTCCGCGAGAGCGAGTGAGCGGTAGACGATGCCATGAAGCGGCTGCGCGGCCTGGCGTGGTGTGTAGGTTGACGGCCCCCGCCGCCTTCGCGCGAGGCCGCCTCCTCCAGGCAGCCTCCCGTCCCTGTCAGGGCCTCGTGTCCAGTCGTGGCCCGGGCCCCCGGGCCCAGACCCTGTGCTATGACGGCGGCCGCCGCCTCCAACTGGGGGCTGATCATGAACATAGTGAACAGCATAGTAGGGGTTAGTGTCCTCACCATGCCCTTCTGCTTCAAACAGGTGAGTCCCGCGGGCCGTGGTCGCCTCCCGCGGCTCCCCGGGTCGGGTGGGCCCAGGGCGGGGCGGGGGCGCTCTGCGGCCGCGCCTGGGGGTCTGCGGGCTGAGCCGCTCAGTGAGGAGCGCAGAGTACCGGCGCCGGCTGTCAGCCCGCCCATTTCGTGACTTCAGACGGAGCGCACAGTGATCCCCGGGAGACGGAGCGGGACCCGGGGGGTCAGCACCGTATTCTTTCAGACTCCGACCCTGCTGCACTGGCGTGCAGAAGCCGGCGCGTCCGGGTCCCGGGGGGCGTGGGGTAGCCAGCGGCGCTGGTTCCAAGTTGGTTACAAAGGTCGCCGTGTTGTATACACTTTAGATCTGCACAGTTCGCGATATGCAAATGAGAAACTTGAAAAAAATCTGAGACAGTAAGAAATTAGTATCATGCCATCGTGAGCGCAGGAGAGAGAGGCACCGTTTCTATCCGGTGGATCCATTGGACTTCTGTTCAATCCACGAATATGCAGGCACTTGGTACTTAGCTAAATTCGGTAACTTCTTTGCTAAAAACCCCCTTCTCAGCTTTCTGTGTGCCCAGGGCGGGGTCACTGTCCCCCCTGCCCACCAGAGCGAGCCTGAGGGTCAGGGCGGCTGAGGACTGGGCCCCCCAGAGGATGGGCAGCTGTCAAGTCAGCCAAGACCAGTCTTACGGGGAGAAACCAAATAGGTAAAAAGATGAAAATAAGGTGGATATTTTGAAACTGAAAATGGGTCCCAGGAGTTTAATTTTAGATTAACAGACACTTTGTAGTTTTCATACCTAGAGTCTTTTGAGTAAAAATAGCAGAAGAGCCCTGGCTGGTTCAGCTCAGTGAACTGAACACCATCCTGTGCACCAAAGGGTCGCCGGTTCGATTCCCATCAGGGCACATGCCTGGGTTGCAGGCCAGGTTCTCAGTAGGGGACGCAGGAGAGGCAACCACACATTGATGTTTTTCTCTCTTTCTTCCTCCTTTTCTGTAAAAATAAATAAATAAAATCTCTTCAAAAACTAGCAGAAGAAATGCTTTTAATCTGGGGATTTTCGGTCCCCACCTCCAGCTCTGCAGCCTGTGTGTGAGAGAGCCCATCTGGCCTGGCTGGTGGGCGTGCTGGCAGGGAGGCCAGGCCCCCGGGGCAGCATCTGGCCGGGCGTTTCTGGCAGGACTACAGGCCCCAGCGGGCACTGCGGCCTGTCTGGCACAGAACTGCCTTCTGGGCTGCGTAGTTGGCAGGTCTGCCTCACAGTCCCGCAGCCGGAGGTGCTGAGGGGGCCGCCCGCAAACCTCAGAGTCTGCCGTGGGGGGGGCGCAGGTGCCTGCCGGAGCGCTCACACCCGGCCAGGCCCACGCGCTCGGCAAGAGTGCGCAGCTCAGGCAGGCTAGGGCTGGCAGTGGCCACGTGGCTGGAGGGCAGCGGAGGGCAGCGGAGGCCAGCCAGCAGCTTGGGGGGGGGTCATCTGTGTGTGTGGCAGCCACGTCGGTTTTTAGAAGTTTAGTTGTGTGCTTTGGTTGGTTGGTTGGTTGGTTTTAGGAATTTTGGTACTTTCTAAAAAGTTAACCTTTTGCCCTGGCTGATGTGACTCGGCTGGTAGGAGTGTCACCCGGTGCATCAGAAGGTTGTGGGCTCGACCCCGAGTCAGGGCGCACATGGCAGGCAACTGGTCGATTTTCTCTCTCACGTCAATGTCTCTCTCTCCTCCCCCTTCCTCTCTCTCTAAAGTCAACAAGTGTATCCTTGGGCGAGGATTAAATAAATAAGTACATATAATGAAGGGAGACTTTAAAACAATATTTTATTGCCATATACTGTGTGTACAGAAAAGTGCACACATTTTAGAGGCAGTGTTGATAATTTTTTTTATAGTTTGTCTTTTTTTTAAGATTTTATTTATTTTTAGAGAGGGAAGGGAGGGAGAAAGAGAGAGAGAGAAACATCAATGTGCAGTTGCTGGGGGGCCGTGGCCTGCAACCCAGGCAGGTGCTGTGGGTGGGAATCGAACCTGTGATGCTTTGGCTCGCAGCCCACTCTCAATCCACTGAGCTACGCCAGCCAGAGCTTGTGTTGATAAATTTTTATAAAATGAACAAGCACATATCACTAACTCAAATTAGGGAACATGGCCTTGCCACGCCCCCGCCCCTCCCCCCCAAGGGTCCACCGCCCGCCGGCACCAGGGAGCCGCAAGGCTTGCTTTTGAACTCCGCGTGAATAGAACTGTACGGCGCGTTCGGTGTTAATGTCTGTGTAGCGTTCCTCCGCAGAGCGTGCCGCCCTTCGTTTATTCTCCCACCTTGGCCCACACGTGGCGCCTCCTTTTGGGGCTCTTCCGCGCACGCGCACAGGCTCGGTCAATGCGTCTGCAGAGAGCCTGGTCGTGGGGCTGAAGTGCAGGTTTCGGCCCCAGCAGGACATTTGGGTGGTTTCCTGCTTCTGGATCGCAGACACACTTGCTGTACGCGTTGGCACGCAGGTTTCTGTACACGAGCGTGGGCTGTCATTTCTCTTGGGTAAATACCTGGGAGTGCAGTTACTAGGTCAGATGGTTAAGTGTGTGTTTAACTTATAAGAAAGGCGCAAATGTCACTTTTAATCTCTTCCTTCCAGAACATGTTTCCCCCTCCCAGCGGCCGACCCAAGTGGCTGGGGGGGCGGCGCAGGGCAGGGTGTGCAGAGACCTGGGGGATGCCGCGGAGCGTGCGCTCAGACGTGGGGGCGGGGCGGGGGTGGGCGGGAAGGAGATGTCCCTGGACAGAGTGTGTGACCCCCACGTCCAGGGACTGGTCCCTTTCATACGAGGGATGGGAGCAAAACAGAGCTGGGGCTTGGTGTCTCCAGGGACGGGCGGCGGCGGAGGGGCTTCCGCAGGTCGCGGACGCGGTGGTCTGTGTGTGGGGAGCCGGCGGCAGCGCAGCCTCCCGTCGTCAGCGCCTCCCCCTCTCGGCCCGCTAGTGCGGCATCTTCCTGGGGATCCTGCTGCTGGCGTTCTGCTCGTGGATGACGCACCAGTCCTGCATGTTCCTGGTGAAAGCCGCCAGCCTGAGCAAGCGGAGGACCTACGCGGGCCTGGGTGAGTGTTCCGGGAGTGCGGGGCAGCCAGGCGCCTGGCCTCGCGCCCCGGACCCGCGCAGCTGAGTGCCGCCCGCCCTTCAGGGCCCCGCGTGTGTGGTCCCCAGGCCCCGTGGTCGCCTGCCCACCTCGTCTGTGTCCCGGCTCAGCCTGCTGCCACTCCTGGTCTGGTGCTGTGGTTGCCCCCAGAGGAACAGGAGGGCAGGCCACAGCCTCCCAGCCTCCCAGAGCCATGCCAGGAAGGAGGCTGGGGGTGCTAATACAGTGCTTTGTATCTGAGACTTGGGGTTAGCGGTTGTTGAGGGACTGACGCCTGAAAAGGGGTGGGGGTGTCTGTAGTGGTGTGTGGGGGTGTGGTGTGAGCATGTGGGGGGCAGCCCGTGAAGGAAAGCTGGGAGACAGGGAGGCTGGACGCCAGGCGCCTCTCTGCATGGGCAGCACCTGGGGGCCCCTGTCCCCCAGGCTGTTGTTCTGGGAACTAGTTGCACTTTCTGGGTAAAGAAATACCCCCTCCCAAGTTGGTCCTTTGGCTTCGGAGAGCCCCTTCCCTCTGCCTAGCGCACAGGTGTGTTCTGGAACTTTCTCTGGGCGTTTAGAGTGTGTGGTAGATGCAGTGCTTCCTTTTGAAGGAAGAGGCTGGGATGCGCTCCCCGATGTCCAGACCCCCGTTTTTGTCCTGGGCATGCAATCCGACAGCCGCCTACAAGAGGCGCGGCGGGCCCCCTGGTGACGGCAGGGCCTCTGGCTGCCCTCTGCCATACGCTGTCTGGAGCTCCTTGTATCTGAGGTTCTCAGCGTGACCTCGACCGACATCCCGTGCAGGGACCTGTGTGGGGTGCAGGCTGCCTCCTGGTGCCGACAGGCTCTGCTCAGGGTGCCTGTGATGCAAGCCTCTGCCCAGGTCAGCCCGTGGGGAGGATGGGGGCCCCGAGGGCTGCCTTTGCCTGGCTCAGGCCGCCTGTGGCAGGGGGAGCCGAGCCAGAGGTCAGGCTGTCTCGCTTCTGGGGACGCCCTCTTCCTAAGGGATTTTAAAGTGATGACAAGTGTCTTTTGAGGTCATCCACACCAGTGGCCTGCGCCTCCTCTTCCCAGACCTCCCCAGGGGGTCCTGGCCTCAGCAAGGACAGACAAGGGGCTGGAAGCTGGGGCCCTCCTGCCACATGTACCCCATTCTGGTCGCCCCTCTGCCTTTGTCCCGCTGGACCATGGTGGGGGCTGCAGGGGTGCCAGGCCACTGCAGGTTCTGGGAGGGACTCTGCCCTGTCAGCTCCTAACACCCCCTCTGCTGGACGTTGCCCTGTGGTCGCCCGCCCCACTCTCCCCTGCAGGTCGGGCGAGGCGTGTGAGGCACACCGCCTCTGCCAGGCTCCCTGGTCGTCCACCTGGAGAGGGGCGGGCCTGAGGGCACGGTCCGTCCCATCCCGGAGGGTGCACTTGAATGCATTCTCTGATCTTCCCCTAAAGTCTCAGACTGGGAACAGAAAACACTTAGCCCGGCCCTCTGACTCCAGCTGTGAAAACTGGGCCCTCCTGGGCGCCTCTGGGCTCTGGCCCCGGCTGCCCCGGCCTGCAGCGCCTGCAGGCCCCCCCCAGGCAGGCCTCCGTCTGGCCTGTGGTGCGGGGGAAACAGTGGCGTGGCGCTGCAGGGACAGTTTTTTCCTTCCTTTTTTTTTTTAAATATATTTTTTGAGTGAAAAACCAACCTGCCTATCTTTCCTTGTTTTGTTCTTGTGTTATGTGGTTTCCATTTGTCGATCGTAGGCCTGAGGAAAGCGTGGAACCACAATGAGAAGACGTCCCCTGACCCCTGGGCAGCGCCAGGCCAGTGGGCTGTCCTGGGGTTGCTGTTTGCACCGTGCCCTGGTGCGTCCTCGCCGTGCGCTCCCGGGGCAGTGGGGCTGAGCGGCGGTTCTCTCTCTGTTTTGCACTAGCGTTCCACGCCTACGGGAAGGCCGGGAAGATGCTGGTGGAGACCAGGTAGGTGGCGCTCCATTGCGGGGGGCTTCTCTGTCCCCGCAGCTGTGCCCAGCGGGGAACTCAGTCCCCATGGCGGGGTGTAGCTTGTGCTCCGACGTGGGCTGGGTTGTGACTTCCAGCGTGTTTGTGACGTATGTGCACTTGCGAAGTATTTGGATGCTCAGTTTACTGCACGCTTAAAATAATTGGTGTCAAGGTCAAAGCCCTACTCAAGCCTCATGAAGGGAAACCAGAACCCGCTAAACCCGGGACAGAGCGCAGTGGGGCTCCCCCCGCTACAGTGAGCTCCCGGTGCCGCTCCTGACGCCGGGGCGCCCCCACCTTGAATGCGGCTGCATCGGGGCAGCGCTGAGTCGGACGTGTCCTGCTCCCTCTGGAGTGAATTCTGTGAGGTGAAAGCCGCTGGGAGGCCGCCCCCTCAGGCTTCCAGTTCTAGGGCTGCCCTCCCGACAGCTGCTGGCCACGAGTGACCTGCCCGACACCACGGCCCAGCCTCACAGCGAAGCTCCTGCGGGAAGGAGACTGGGAAACCCCTCAGAGAAAAGCGGGGTGTCACTCGGCAGCCATTCTGAGTGAACCGTGGCGCTCGCAGACACGCCCGGTCCCGGAGTGCACGCAGTCGCAGCTCCCACGCCACGTGGCCGTGGGCCGGGCTCAGCATGTGTCCCTCCGGGACCAGGAGCACGGCCTGGGCCCGGACCCCGCTGAGGCTGCTCCGCCCGCTGCTGTTGTAACCCCGCCTCCTCCCCGCAGCATGATCGGGCTGATGCTGGGCACCTGCGTCGCCTTCTACGTGGTCATCGGCGACCTGGGCTCCAACTTCTTTGCTCGGCTGTTTGGGCTTCAGGTAGGGCCTCTCGGGGTCTGGGGTCTTGGCTTTCTCGTGTGACACGCCTGAGGTCGCCGCCGCCGCAGACCTGCTGGCACCAGAGGGGTCAGGCCCAGCTGCCTGGGAGGGGGGTGGACAGAGGGGACTCCCGGGCGGCTCCCACCCAGGACCACGCTCGGCCCCCAGGTGACCGGCCCCGTCCGCGCGCTGCTGCTGTTTGCCGTGTCGCTGTGCATCGTGCTGCCGCTGAGCCTGCAGCGCAACCTCATGGCCTCCATCCAGTCCTTCAGCGCCATGGCCCTGCTCTTCTACTTCACCTTCCTGCTCGTGGTGAGTGCCGCGCACGCCCTGGCCGCGCCGCGGAGGAGCCGGGAGCCTGGGCGGCGGTGGGCGGCTCAGCCCCGGGAGCCCTCAGCGGGGCCCCTGGGCAGGGAGGGTGAGGCCGCACCTAGTGTTCCGGGCAAGTCTCAGGTGGGTGTGTGGAGTCACAGCACCAGGATTGGTCACAGGGGATGTCGTTTTCTTTTCTTTTTAAAGATTTTATTTATTTTTCTTAGTGAGCGGGGAAGGGAGGGAGAAAGAGAGGAAGAGAAACGTCAGTGTGTGGTTGCCTCTCACTCCCCCTACTGGGGACCTGGCCCACAACCCAGGCCTGTGCCCTGACTGGGAATCGAACCAGCAACTCTCTGGTTCGCAGTCCAGGATATTGTTCTCCACGTGAGCATTTCCAAGTGACCAGATAGGAGAGTCCCGTGAGCAGTGGGGACTCGGAGCACTTGGATCTTGTGTGCTCGAAGGCTGCGCAGGCTCCCTGGGGCCATGGCCCTGCCCGCCCGCCCGTTGGCGAGGTCAGGACGGGCTTCCCTGGGGCCGGAGCCTGGGAGGCTCTGAGTGGGCTTCCCTTCAAGAGCCGAGCACTGGCGTGCCTTCCCAGCAGCCCTCAGCCGAGAGCTCTGGCCTGCGGCGGCTGCCCACCCACTGCCGTCCACAAGCCTGTCCTTGTGGGGCTGGGGGACAGCCTGCCCAGTTGGGGGCCCACCCTGTCCCTGAGAAAACAGAGTGGGCGCAGCGGTGGGCCTCGCTGCCCACGGCCTGGGCTCAGTGGCGCCTGTTCAGCCCACTGCCTGAGCGTCAGGCGGGCACTGCGGCGGGTGTTCCTCTCGGCAGCGCTCGGCCGGCTCCCGTCCAGCCTCGGGCGGGGAGCGGGAAGGCACGCACCTCCCGCCTCTAGCTGGCAGCCCCCAGCTTGCTGCGCAGGTGTGTGCGGGCCGAGACGGGGAGCAGGGCCAGCTGGTCCCCTAGCAGCACCTCCCCCTCCTCACACAGGTCCTGCTGTCCTCATTCAAGCACGGCCTCTTCAGTGGGCAGTGGATGCAGCGGGTCAGCTACATCCGCTGGGAGGGCGTCTTCCGCTGCGTCCCCATCTTCGGCATGTCCTTTGCCTGCCAGTCGTAAGTGCCGCCCGCTCCCAGTGCCCGCGGGCTCTGTTCTGTGGGGGAGGGTCCGACGCTGGGCCCCAGGCCGCCTCCGCTGTCTTCAGAGGCCCGGTAAGGGCCGCAGGAGTCTTGTCCTGTTCAGTCGTAGCCTGCACCCCCGCCCCCATCCTCGTGGGGGCAGCTGTCTGCACACATCCTTTGTGCAGAGAAGTCAGCCTCACTCCCGCTCCGTCGCCGGCGCTGCTGGGGAGAGCGCCCAGTTTGCCAAGCCCCCGCGGGAAGAGCTGGCTGGGGAGCGGGGCAGCCCGAGCCAGCTGATCGCGGCGCCCCAGGCACTTGCCAGCGCTGAGCCGTCGGCATGAGAACGTGGGAAAGCAGTTGCACAAACACCGCCTGCAGGCGGCCTCCGGGGCGCTGCCGCAGGCCCAGCGAGCGTTCGCGCCTCCCCCGGCGCGCAGCCTTCCCCACCAGTGGCGAGAGCCAGTCACCCCCCCCCCGCCCCCCCGCAAGAGAGGCGTGAAGCCGGTGCGGGCGGGAAAAGACCATCGGGGCTCAGGTGCTGGCAGAGCGGCTCCCCACTCCCGTCTCGATGACGGGCTCGCTGGCGCCCGCTGCAAACCGGCACGGCGTCAAACGTGCTGGTCCTGTGCGCACACACCCGTGCGCAGCCCCTCCCCCGGCGTCGTTCCTGCGGCTCCTGGCTCCTGGCAGCGCGGGCCCCCCCCCCCCGGAGCCCGCGCGCTCTCTGGTCCCGGGTCTCCTCCGCAGGGGGTGACGGAAGTGACACTGCCTCGCTGGGCACCTGGTTACCAGGTGTCCCTCTTGTTTGCAGCTTGCTTTTTTAAAAAAACATTTTTTTTTAAAGGACATGTTTGTTTATTTTTAGAGAGAGGGGAAGGCAGAGAGAAAGAGAGGGAGAAACCTCAATGTGTGGTTGCCTCTCATGCGCCCCCTACTGGGGACTTGGCCCACAACCCAGGCACATGCCCTGACTAGGAATCGAACCAGCAACCCTTTGGTTGTCAGGCCGGCGCTCAGTCCACTGAGCAGCGCCAGCCGGGGCAGAGTTGGCTTTGTTGGTGGTACCCCGTGGTCGTCTGTCGGGTGGTGGCCACGTGGTAGCCTGTGCACATCTGCCGGGTTGGCTTGTGAGGGCCGTCACATCGCAGGTTCCTGAAGGCTCCTGCTGCTGCTCACGCACGCTGTGGGCCTGCAGAGACGTCCACCCCCCGCCGAGCGCAGTGGGGGAGGCCCACACACAGCTCGGCCAGCCACCCTGCCAATCTCCCTGTCCGGGGCAGAGACAGCTCCTCCCTCCCACAGTGGCCACGCTGGAGCGCGTGCAGGGCTGGGGCTCTTGCCTGCCCTGCCGATGCCCGTAGGCCCTGCCTGCGGGGCTGGTCCCCTTGTCGGGGGCGGCCGGGCCCCCGCTTTGCATCAGGGTGTGGCCCCGGCCTTCCTTCCAGGCGGGGAGTGCTGGGACGCACAGCCAGCAGTGCCAGGGGCCTGGGGGCCGGGGTCTGTGCCACGGGCAGGCAGAGTGTGCTCGGGGCTGCGTGGTAAAAGCTCCCCGTGACTCAGGTAAACTGGGTCGTGGGGGCCACTTGGCAAGGTGGACTGCGAGGCTGGCCACGCTGTGGGGGGTCTGTGGCTCCCACCATCAGGGGTCCCTGGGGCGTGGACTTGTTGGGGATGTGGCAGCACCTGGGCTTCTCATGCCTGTCCTTATGCAGCCCCTTCCCATGGGTCCGCAGCCCCTGGGGTGGGACTTTTCCGTGCGTGTGGCAGCCAGGGCGAGAAGCCCCGGGCCTGGGCCTGATGCCACTCCCCAGGCTGGGCTCCTCCGTGGGGACGCTGCTCTAGCCCCAGGGCCTGGCTGGCACCAGACGCTTGAGCTGCTTCCCCTGCAGGGCCCGGCCATCTCCCGGCTGCACGGGTCTGGGCCTCGGGGTCCACGGTGACCTGCATGCAGGAGTGGATGGCGGGTGTCAGCTCCTGGCAGTGAGTCTCGCCCTGCCCCCATTGCTTGCTCTGTGGTGGACGCAGTGTGCCCTCCTAACTTGTGCCTCGCTCTGCAAAGGAAGCCGTGGGGTCGGCTCCACGGACTGCTGGGCTCACCCACTCACCTCCGTCGGCCTTTCTGACACACCTCCTCCCGGGGCCGTGGGGCCTGTGCGATTGGGGCATGGTGTGGCGCTGGCCACGGCAGCCTTGAGGTTGCCTCTCTGGGCCCCACTGGGACCTGGGCGGTGGGACTGCAGAGCAGCCACTGTCAGCATAGCATCAGCCCCGCTTCTTGTGTGGACACCCCTGGTACAGCGCCCTCCTCCTGGGGCTGCCCCCTGACCTCTTCTGCGTCCCCCTCTTTCCTCGGGGAACCCAGGTGGACAGGTCCCTCCCCGACCCACTGCACTGCACGGCTGGCCCGAGGCGGGCGGGGGACGGGAGCCACTATTCTGTCATCTCCTGCCTCCCATCCACTCGGCTCTGAGCGCCACTGGGGCGCAGACACGGGCAGGCGTCCAGGCGGCTTGTGTTTGTTTAACTTCCAGCCCTCTGACAGCAGCGCTCCGCACCGCCTCCTGCTCCCCGTACACACGCAGCCTCCGCCTGGCCCTGTGCTCCTCGAGGGGTCACGCCCCGCTGCAGTGGGCAGAGGGCTTCACTCCACAGCACTTGTCAAGTGTTTGCAGGGAGCCAGTCGGGGGACCCCCAGCTCCCCGCCCCCACCCTGCGGCAGTGTCCGGGCTCTGAGTTACACGGGGGCAAGGGGGGCTGGGGGGTGTCGGAGACTCAAGCTGGGGCCCCGGGGCTGACAGCCGGGGCGGACCTGTCTGTCTCTGGAGCCTGCGTGGTGAAGCCCGTTCTCACGCAGCCAGGTCCTGCCCACGTACGACAGCCTGGACGAACCGTCGGTGAAGACCATGAGTTCCATATTCGCCTCCTCGCTCCACGCGGTGACCATCTTCTATGTCTTGGTAGGCCGGGCCTGCCCCCACATGTCCTCACGGTCCCCGAGCCCGGCGTCCTGAGCCCCTGGCCTGCCCCCGCAGTGTCCTCACGGTCCCCGAGCCCGGCGTCCTGAGCCCAGCAGTCAGAGGTGGGCCTGTCTCACACCTCGACTCTGGGCTGCCCTGGTGGTCTCGGCGGCCTGTCTTGGGGGGGTGCTCCGGCACTGGCCGGGCCCCAGCCCACCCTCGCAGCCGGGGACAGCCAGCTGGCGGGTCCCCACCCCCCTGCTCCCGGTCACCGTCTGCATCGCAGGTGGAGTCATAAATTCATAAATACCCTGAGGCTGCCGCCCCCAGCTCTGCGGCTTCAGCGTTCTTGTGTTCACAGACAGTCTGCTTGGCTCAGGCCAGCAGGGTGTCTCCAACACGGGGGCGGGCTCGCGCCCAGAGCCCCGCCTGAGGTTTCAGGCCACGTTAAGACCCGCCCTTTGTGGGTGGTGCCACGCAGGCGAGGACCGGCCGCAACCCGGGAGGCAGGCGGCGCGGGGCAGCCCAGCACACCGCCTCCGCTCTGCCCTCCGGCAGGTGGGGTTCTTCGGCTACGTGAGCTTCACCGAATCCATCGCCGGCAACGTGCTGATGCACTTCCCCTCCAACCTGGTGACGCAGATGGTCCGCGCCGGCTTCATGATGTCGGTGGCCGTGGGCTTCCCCATGATGATCCTGCCCTGCAGACAGGCCCTGAACACGCTGCTGTTCGAGCGGCAGGTGAGGCGCCTCGGGGCCCCACCTCTCCGGGCTCCACGGTCTTCTCTCCTGGTGCCTTTTGCTCATTTTTAACATCCTGGCCGGTGGCGGGCGAGCTTTCCAAGCTGAATGTGAAGCAGGCTCAGTTACAATGAAAGCTTCTGTTGGGGTGTTTTCACCCACCTCGGGAGAAAGGAGACAGCGCCAGAACAAACGGGGGCCGACTCACGTGTGCGGTCAGGCCCAGTGTCCACGCAGCCCGGCCCGTTGCTGAGACTTCGCAGCCCCGAGCTGCTTCCCCAGAGGAGCCGCAGGAAGCGGGGGCCTTGCGTGGGCCCCGTCCTGGGTCAGCAGGGACTCCCGGTGCCACACAGGTCCCACTGGCTTAGGCCAGTCTGTGGTGCAGAGGCTGCAGGACCGAGCGTGACAGCCAGACTGAGGAGGGTGGGACGCCCAGGCCCCAGGACAGCTGGAACAGGGCCACATGGTCCGGGCCGCCTCCTGCGGGTCCTGCCACCAGAGATGGTGTCCCACTCAGAGGCCAAGCCCTGAAGGACGGGCTGCCCGCCCGGGCCAGTTTGTCCCGCACTGGCTGTTCAGGCAACAGGCACTGGGCCAGGCCTGATGTGGCACTTCATCCCTCGGAGGGCAGTGGCGGGCATGTCGCATGGCTGTGGGCCCCCTGGCGTCCAGCCCCCTCCTGTGGGTTGCCGCCTCCATCTTCACTGTGTGAGGCAAACACAACTGTGTGTCCCAACGGTGTTTGCATTTCTGTGTACTTGATTTTCTTTATTTTTAGAGAGAGGAGGAGAGGGAAAACGGGAGATAAGCATCAAGTGTGGCTGCCTCTCCAGCGCCCCCTACCGGGGACCTGGCCTGCAACCCAGGCCTGTGTCCTGACTGGGAATTGAACCGGCGACCCTTTGGTCCTCACACCCGTGCTCAATCCACTGAGCCACACCAGCCAGGGCTTTTTAATAACTATTGCAAATCAAATGCTAGTATTTTTTTTTAAAGATTTTATTTATTTTTAGAGGGATGGGGAGGGAGGAAAAAGCGGAGGAAGAGAAACATCAATTCATTGCCTCTCGTACATGTCCTGACCAGGGACCGAACCCATAACCCAGGCATGTGGCCTGACTGGGAATCAAACCGGTGACCTTTAGGTTTGCAGGACGATGCCCAGCACACTGAGCCACACTGGTCAGAGCTGCAGTGGTGTTTCCACGGTCAGCCCTACTGTGTGCCCCGCAGCGGGTGTGTGGGCGGGAGGGCGCGGCCACACGGAGGCCCGCAGGCGTGTGGCGTGGAGCTGCCGCTGCATGTGTGTCCTGCGGCGCCCCGTGCGGCGCCCCGCGCGGCGCCCCGCGAACCTCCCTGGCGGCGCTGCCCTGAGAACGGCCAGGACCCGCTGCTGACCTCCCGACCCGGAGCTGTGGAGCCCGCGTCCACGCCTGGCGCGGGAGTGGCCTGTGCTTCTTGGCGGCTGCAGGGCCGCGTCCGGCGCTCGGCGGAGAGCGCGGGGCCGGCGTGTCAAAGCCGCTTCGCTCGTCTCCCCCCCTCCCTGCAGCAGAAGGACGGGACCTTCGCCGCCGGGGGCTACATGCCGCCCCTGCGCTTCAAGGCGCTCACCCTCGCCGTGGTGTTCGGGACCATGGTCGGCGGCATCCTGATCCCCAACGGTGAGTGCGGCCGCCCCGTCTCGGGCAAACGTGGCAGCTCGAGGGGCCCACGGAGGCCTGGGGACCTGCGCTGACGCTGGGGCAGAGACCCGACCCAGGCGGGCAGCAGCCAGGAAGCGGCCCCTTGCTGCCACCAGGGGAAGGCCTGGGTTCTGCCCGGGGCCCCTGGACAGACGAAGCTTACTGCCACCGGGTGCTGAGTGGGACTGTGTGCGCCCTCCGCGGGTCACAGCCTGGGGCGCCTACCCTCCTGGCTTCCACCCACGTCCCAGGACACCCCTGCTCGGCCACGCGCTGGGCAGCAGGGGGTTGGTCTGGAGCCGCCCCCAGGGGCGGGGGAGGGGTCAAAGCTGAGCCCCGGAGAAACTCCCCTGGGACTGGCTTCTGCTAGTGGTTCTGCCCCAGGGAGGGCGGGAGCCGTGTCAGTGAGGACACTGAGGCACGGGCGCCACGGCGGGGGGGAGCAGCCACAGGCTCCTGCCCGGCTGCTGGGCCTGCGCAGGCCGAGCGTCCAGGGGACGGGGCAGCTCCTCCAGGAGCCCCGGGCGCTCACCCTCCTGCTGCTCTCGCCCCAGTGGAGACCATCCTGGGCCTCACGGGCGCGACCATGGGGAGCCTCATCTGCTTCGTCTGCCCGGCCCTGATCTACAGGAAGGTCCACAAGAGCACGCTCTTCTCCCAGGTGAGCACGGCCGGCCGCGGAGCGGGCGCTCTGTCCCCAGGCCCCTGAGACCTGCTGTTCTTAGCACGGGGGTTCCTGGTCCCGCGGGCCCGGGAGGCGCAGGGGTGCGTGGGCCGACTTCCTCATCAGCACCAAACCTGAACATCTCCCCGAATGAGTCCCAGTGGGGGCTGAATTGTCTGTGGGTCTCGCCCTGGAGGCCCCCGCCATCCTGCTGGGGCCTCGGACGGAGCCTCCCCTCCCATCTCCTGCTGTGGCGGACGGGCGAGCTGTGAGAGCGTGTCACCGTGTGTGAGGACGTGTCTATGGGAGCTTATAGAACGGGAGGCGCCGTGTCAGCAGCCGGAGCAGGCGGGGCAGTGGCTCCCACCCCGGTGCCCGTGTGGGGTTCAGCGTGTCTGCCTGCCAATGCTTGGGAACAACTGTGCCCGTCCAGCAGCGTGAACAGAGGCTCACTGTGTGCACATGCGTGTGTCTGGCCTCCTCGGGTCGACTCCGCGTTCAGCTGTGTTGCCTCGGGCCGGGCCAGGGCAGGCAGTCCGCTGCTGCGTGACGCACTGGGCGGGTCCCAGGCGGCCGCCCCAGAGTCCCCCGGTGCACACGTTTCGTTGGCCATTCCCTTCGGGGGGTGCTTCTGGGCCTGGGGTCCTGTCTACCTGGACTCAGTGGGTTTTCCTGAACTTTTGGTTTCCTGCATGGTTCTCGCACCGTGCCAGGGTTCCAGTGGCTTTGGCCCCTGCCGCACCTTCTACGGGGCCCGGCCTTCTGGTGGGTGTGTGGAGAGCGGGCCCCGCGTGTCTGAGGAGGCAGGGCCCGCCCGTGCCCCTGCCCGCTCTGTGGGGTCTTCTGGACCATGGAGTTAACCCTGTGGTGCGTCTTTCCTCGTTGACTTGTGAGCGTTTTAAGACTCTAGACGCCCGGCGGCTCCCTTGGCAGGAACGCGATGGTTTCTGCTCACCCCGCCCGCCTTCCTGCCCCCTGACAGGCGGGTGTGGCTCTGGTGTCCTCCAGCGCCCCGGCCTTCTCTTCTTCGGGGCCCCACTCCTGCGTGTCTGAAGGCGTCTCTGCCTGTGCCCGGCCGGCCCGGCGACGGCCTCCTGCCGGACCTGGCAGAAACGTCTCCCACCCCCGTGCGCAGCCTGTGCGCTTGGTTGGCCTGAGGCGGTTGACCCGGGGTCCTGGGTCCTGGGTCCAGGGCACCGGTCGGCCAGCGCTGCGTCCCCGGGGCCCCTCACCCCTGCGTCCCCCCGTGGGCCGGTGCACGCTCGTGTTGGGGGCAGTGCCGTCTGTCGGGCCTCGGTGCTGGGCGGCAGGAGCCGTCCACCCTCTCTCCTCCGGGACGCCTTGCCCACTTGGGGCGCACACCCCAGGGGTGGCAGGGTCAGCAGCAACCCCCCCCAGGCCACAGCAGCCTCTCAGCCCCGTGGCTGGTGCTCCTTCGCCTGCTCTGGGGGGGTCTCCCGCTCACCTCTTCAGTGTGTGGGTGGAGGACGCACTCTGGATTTCAGCCCTTTGTCTTCGGCTGAGACCCGCCTGGTGGCCTGGCGCGTGGTCCCCTGGCGGGCACTCGCCTTGCCAGGTGGTCTGCACCTGCTGGAGCAGCGTGCGGACGAGCTCCGTGACGACTGCGGCGTTCGGACCCGCGTGCTCCCTGACTCTGGAATCTCCCTTTGTCGTTCTGCGAGCGGAACGGTGGTCCCTGTCGCGGTGGCAGGTCTGCCTCCTCCTGCAGTTCTTGCCTTTCCCTGGGAAGCCGCATTACTAGGAGCGAACAGGTTTAAGATGCTTATGTCTCGTTAAACTGACCCTTTTCCCCGCGAAATGCCCCTTTTTATCTTTGAAAATGCTTCTCCCCCGGAGTCAGCCTCCTCTGACACGTTGCAGCTAACGCAGCTTTGTCTGGGGCTTGTGTGTGTGCGATGCAGCTTCCTTTGACCTCGCCGCGCCTCCGCGTGGGGCGTGTCTCTTACCAGAGGTGGGGTTGGCTTTTGTCCTGCCTTGTTTTCATCCAGCCTGTTAGCAGGAGCATTTAAGACTGTTTACCGTTGATGTAATTACTGATTTGGGGGGATTAAAGCTTCCGTCTCACTCTTTGTTTTTTATTTGTCCCATCTGTTCTTTTTTGGTGTTTTTCTTTTCGCTACCTTTTGGGTGAGGCCAGCACATTAAGTGTTTATTCTCTGCTCCTCCTCGGCTGGTGCCGCGTGCCCGGTCCCCTGCTGTCGCGCGAGGCCGTGTGACGGGAGGCCTTGCTCGCCTGAGTCGGCAGTGACTGTGACCAGCCGCTCCCAGCCCGGGCAAAGGGCCCGTGCTGCCTTAGCTCCATGCCCCACCTCTGGCCTCTGCTGTGTTGTCCTCACGTGTTTTGGTTTTCTGTGGATTTCAAACTCCTGGAGACACTGCGGTTTCCGAGAGCCAGTCTTTCCTTACAGGGGTCGCCGTGGCTTCTCGGCGTCCCGCCCTCTGGCCCCGCCTCCCGGCAGGCCTGGCTTGTGGACATCGCGTGAGGACCGCCTCGGTCCTTCCTTTAAACGATGAAGGTTTATTTTTTCCATTTTTAGGGAGAAGGGGAGGGAGGGAGGGAGGAGGAGAGGAACATCCCGTGAGAGAGAAACACCGATTGGTTGCCTCTCGTTGGTGCCCGATCAGGGGCTGAACCTGCAGCCCAGGCACGTGCCCTCACTGGGAACCGAACCCGTGACCTTGGCCAGGGCCCGACGGGGTTCTGACGGCGTGCTCTTCCGTGCGGCGGTCGGGGCGGCAGGGCCTGTGGCCCGGCGGCGAAAGTCTGCCTGTGCTTTGCCCTCTGTCCTTGGGCGCAGCCTCCCTGGGCCTTGGCGAGCTGCCCGAGGCCGCTCCGTTCTCTGCGGAGCGTCCCTGTGGGGCTGGGACAGCTGGCGGGCACTGGCCCCGGGGGAGTGGCTCGCAGGACGCAGGCCTGCCCTGCGTCGCTCAGCCGCGGGCTCAGCCGGTGCGTCGGAACGTCTGTCTGGCCCTCGCAGGTGCGCGTGGGGAGCGGTCTCGGCCAGTGGCCACCCCCACCAGGGCAACTTCAGGAGACACTTGTGTGGGAAGGAATCAGTGAGCCGCTACCGGCCGGAACATGTTTTCTCCGTCCCGTTAGGTCTCGGTGTTTCGGTCCGTGGGACTCCTGTGGGGAGAAGAGCCAGGGTCCGGCCCTCCCCCGGCCGCGCTGGGAGTGCGGCTTCCCTCCCTCCCCGTCGCCACTCCACTTTCCCCTTCAGCTCTTCGAGGTGGGAGAGCGCGCCGCTCGCTCCC
>PVIA01013309.1:0-24125 GCA_004024845.1 Tonatia bakeri | reverse complement strand
CTCTCGGTCGCTTAAAAGGATGAGTTCTGGGACTTTGATTTGTTCTTCTGTTTGAGCCATCTCTCTCTCTCTCTCTCTTTTTTTTGGTCTGTTTGCGCCTGTGACAGTAGGTGGCAGAGCCTTAGGTGTTCACCAGGGTGGGGCACCCCAGTCGCTGGGTTGTGATGTTGTATGTGGGGGCGGGGTCGAGAGGGAACAATGGTGGTTGCTCTGTTCTCTGTGGGACCTCAGTTATCTTCTGCTGCTTATCCCAAGCAAACTGGGCCCCTCTGGTGCCAATTCCCGTGTGGGTGGGCTTGTGCACACCGTGGGACCCTCCAAGGACCTCTCCTGTGAGGCTGGGTGTCTCTCCCTGCGCCTCAACTTCCACAGGCGTCCGCGATCAGTATCCCAAGGCTCTATTTCCCAGCGCTGGGATCCTGGGTTGCGCACACTGCCTTGCTTTACGATCGCCAACTCACTGGGTCTGCCGGTTGCCACCCCTCTGCCGGGGCCTGCCAGCTGCCACGTGCGCACTCAGGGTCCACCTGCTGCGATCTTGCGCTCCCTGGATGCCTTACGCACCCTCGGATGCCTTATGTGCCCGGTCCCAACTCTCTCTGCTCTCCACGCTGCAACCCGCACCTGGCTGCCCTACTCTGCCCCTCCTACCGGTCTGGATGAACAGGTCTATTTCAACTTCTTTGTTGTCCAACTTCCATGTAAATCAATTTTCTGTCAGTTCTGGATGTTATTCTGTTTCTAAATTGTTGTTGTTCCTATCTTGGTTGTGCATGGAGGTATGGTGAGTCCACCTATGCCTCCATCTTGGCTGGAAGTCCTCAGTCAGGTTCTTTTCCTCCCCTCCATCCCCACTGCCAGTCTTTACCCAGACCTTCTTCAGCATCTCTCACTTCAACTCTGTCTATAACACCCTCCCTGGCCTCCCTGGCCTCCCTGGCTCCAAATTCTCTTCCTTCCAACTCTCCATGCTGCTCTAGCTTGTCTTCTCTTTTTGAAATTGGGAATGGATGTTAGGTTTTGACACAAGCTTTTTCTGCACCTACTGAATTGACCAGCTTTCCTTTTTTTTTTACTTTGCTAAGCCATGAATTACACTTGTTTTGCCAGTGTTAAACCAACCCTGTTTTTCTGGGCTAAATTCCATTTGGTTGTGATATATTATTCTTTTAATATGTTGTTGGATTCAATCTGCTAAAATTTTAGAACTATTCTATGTTCACTGGAAACACTGATCTGTATACAGTTCTCTTGTAATGTCTTTGATTTTGGTAATGTAGGCCTCACAGAATGAATTGGGAAATACTCTCTCCTCTTCAATTTTTTTGTAAGAGTTATTGAAGAACAGATTTTTTTTTTCTTTTTTTCCATTGTGCAGCCTGCTTCAGTGCCTGCAGCTCACCGGCAGAGGCTGGGCAATGGTTCCGGACCAGGGTGCTCTCGCACAGGGCACTATGAGAGACCCAGGGGGATGGGCCTGCCATAAATCCAAGCCCATGCATTGAAGAATAGATATTTCTTACATGTTTGGTGAATTCGCCAGTGAGGTCATTTGGAATTTTTTGTTTGTTTGTTTTATTGTTGTTCAACTACAATTGTCCCCATTTCCCCCCAGGACTGTCCCCTGCCCTAACCATCCTCTACCCACACTGTAACTACACACCAGTATCTTTAATAGAAAATTGTTATCCCAGCTATCTGTTTGTTCTTGAGTAAACTTCAGTCATTTGTCTTTTAAGGATTTTGTGCATTTTACCTATTCTGCATTGTCAAATTTATCAGCACAAAGTTGCTCATAAAATTTACTTATTATCGTATTAATATCTGTAGAGTTTGCAGTGATATTCTCTTATTCGTCTCTTGTTGACTTTATTGGGTGATATTGGTTAATAAAATTACATAGGTTTCAGGTATAGCCTCTCTCATTGTTGATACTAGTAATAATTGTTTTTTCTGGTCATTCTGGTTAGTTTATTAAGAAAATCAATCTTCTCCAAAATGCAGCTTTTGGTTTCATTAACTTTTCTACTGTTTTTCTGTGTTCTATTTTTATTGATGTCTATTTCCATTCCTTTGATTACTTACTTTATCTTCTTTTTCCAGTGTCTTAAGGTGGAAACTGGTCACTGATTTGAGAACTTTCTTTTCTAATATAGGTTAGTGCTATAAATTTCTCCTTAAATTCTAGGGTTATCGAGAAGTATGTTATTTAGTTTCCTAACATTTGGGAATTTTCCAAGGGTACTTTTGTTACTAATATCTAACTTAAATGCATTAGGATAAAAAAACATACAGTGTATAACTGAAATTCTTTTGAATTTAATGAGATCTGTTTTATGGCCTACCTTGTTCTATCTAGTAAAAAAGTTCCAGGTATACTATTTTTTTTTTCAAGTCCTCACCCAAGGATGTGTTTATTGATTTTAAAGAGGGAGGGAGGGTAGGAGGGACAGAAAGAGAGGGGGAGGGGGGGGTAGAAAGAGAGAGACATCCATCGGTTGTTTCCTGTGCACGCCCCAACAGGGAATCAAACCCACAACCTAGGTATGTGCCTGGCCCAGGAATCAAACCTGCAACCTTTTGTATATGGGGCAATGCTCCAACCAACTGAGCCACCCAGCCAGAGGTCCACTGATAATTTTTTAAATGTGTATTCTGGTGATATATATCAGTGAGGTAAAGCTGGTTACTAGTGGTCTTCAAGTCTACTATATCCTTGCTAATTTTCTGCCTACTTGTTTAAAAAATATTGAAAAAAGGTGTTAAAAATCCAGCTATAATTGTTGATTAGTCTATTCCTCCTTGCAGCTCTATTAAATTTTTGCTTAATATATTTTGAAGCTGTAACTAGGTGTACAAATATTTAGAACTCTACGTCCTCCTGATGAATTAACCCCATTATCATTAGGAAATATCCTTTTTATCTCTGATAGTATTTGCCCTGAAATCTTTGATATTAATATAACCACTCCGGATTTCTTTTGACTAAAGTTAGCATGGTATATCTTTTTCCATGGTTTTACTTTAAACATATATGGTTCTTTACATTTAGGGCATTTCTTGCAAAATATAGTTGAGTCTTGCTTTTTTTATCCAATCAATTAATCTCATCTTTTAAATAGGATATTCAGACAAGTTAAATATATTTATACACACACACATTTTTTAATCCTCACCCAAGGATATGTTTATTGATTTGGGGATGGGGGAAGAAAGAAACATCAACGTGAGAAACACTGATTGACTGCATCCCAATCACCTCCCATACATGCGCTTACTGGGGTTCAAACCTGCAACCCAGGCACGTGCCCTGACCAGAATCAAACCCACAACCTTTTTGGTGTATGATAATGTTCCAACCAACTGAGCCACCTGGCCAGAGCAGATGACTTATATTTAATATGATTAATAATAATTATCATCTTGCTGTATGTTTTCCTTTTTAATTTTATTTTTCAGTTACAGTTGACATTCACTATTATTTTGCATTAGTTTCAGGGGTACAGCATAGTGGTTAAGTAATCATGTACTCTACAAAGTGTTCCTTGATATTCCAGCACCCACCTGGCACCATAAACTTATAGTATTATTGACCTTATTCCCCATGCTGTACTTTATATCCCCATGACTATTTTGTAACTGTCAATTTGTACTTCTTAATCCCTTTTCACTCAGTCCCAAATACCCTCCCTTCTGGCACTCTGTTCATTTTGTCTATGAGTGTGTTTCAACTTTGTTCATTCATTTCTTTTGTTCTTTAGATTCCCCATATAAGTGCAATCTAATGGTATTTGTCTTTCTCTGAGTGACTTATTTCTCCTAGCACAATACCCTCTATGTCCATTCATGCTGTTGCAAATGGTAAGGTTTCATTCTTTTTCTGGCCTAGTGATATTCCATTGCATGTATGTACCACTTTTTTATCCACTCATCTATTGATGGGCACTTTGTTTGCTTCCAAATCTTGGCTATTGTAAATAACACTGCAATGAATATAGGTGTGCATGTATTCTTTCAACCTTGTGTTTTGGGTTTCTTTGGATATATATACCCAGAAGTGGAATCACTGAGTCCTAACACATTTCTATTTTTAATTTTTTGAGGACCCTCCAGTTCTCCAAAGCACCTGTTTGCATTCCCACCAATAGTGCATGAGGGTTCCCTTTTCTCCACATCCTCACCAACACTTGCTGTTTGTTGATTTATTGATAACCATTCTGACAGGTGTAGATGATACCTCACTGTGGTTTTAATTAGAATTTCTCTAACAACTAGTGACACTGAGCATCTTTCCATATGTCTATTGGCTATCTGTATGTCCTCTTTGAAGAAGTGTCTATTCAAGTCCTCTGTCCACTTTTTAATTTGATTGTTTGGGTTATATGTGATGAGTTGTATGAGGTTCTTAAAAATTTTGGGTATTAACCCCCTTATTGGATGAATCATTGGCAAATATTTTCTCCCATTCAGTAGTCTGTTTTATTGAGCTTCCTTTGTTGTGCAAAAACTTTTTAGTGTGATGTAGTCCCATTTGTTCATTTTTTTCTTTTGTTTTCCTTGCCTGAGAAGATATATCAGAAAAAAATAATGTTGATAAGAGAGATGCCAGACATTTTACTGTCTGTTTTCTTATAGGATTTTTATGGTTTCACATATTACATCTAACTCTTTAATCCATTTTGAATTTATTCTTGTACATGGTGTAAAAGGTGGTCTAGTTTCTTTTTTTAAGTATATTTTATTGTTTATGCTATTAGTTTTCCCAAATTGTTTCTTTTATCTTTGCTCTGCCCTGCACTTCCCAACCCTCCAGCATTTTCCCCCAGCCTTAGTTCATGTCCATGGGTTGTATATATAAGTTCTTTGACTTCTCTGTTTCCTATACCATTCTTAACCTATCCCCATCTATTTTATGCCTACCAATTATGCTTCTTATTCCCTGTACCTTTTCCCCACTATTCTTTCCCTCCCCTTCTCCACTGAAAACCCTCCATGTGATGTCCACTTCTCTGATTCTGTTCCTGTTCTAGTTGTTTGCTTAGTTTTTGTTTTTTAGGTTGTTATTGGTAGTTGTGAGTTTATTGTCATTTTACTATTCACAGTTTTGATTTTCTATTTCTTAGATAAATCCCTTTAACATTTCATATAATAAGGCCTTGGTGATGAACTCCTTTAACTTGACCTTATCTGGAAAGCACTTTATTTGCTCTTCTATTCTAAATGAAAGCTTTGCTGGATAGAGTAATCTTGGATGTAGGCCCTTGCCTTTCATGACTTCAAATACTACTTTCCAGCCCCTTCTTGCCTGTCAGGTTTCTTTGGAGAAATCAGCTGATAGTCTTATGGCACTCCTTTATAGGTAACTCTCTCCTTTCTTCTTGCTGCTTGTAAGAGTCTCTCTTTATCTTCAATCTTGAGTAAATTAATAATGATGTGCCTTAGTTTATTCTTCCTTGGGTCCAATTTCTTTGGGACTCTGTGCTTCCTGGACTTCCTGGAAGTCTATTTCCTTCACCAGACTAGAGAAGTTTTCCTTCATTATTTGTTCAAATAAGTTTTCAACTTCTTGCTTTTGTTCTCCTCCTTCTGGCACCCCTATGATTTGGATGTTAGAGCGCTTAAAGTTGTCTCATAGGTTCCTAAGCCTTTCCTCTTTTTGAATTCCTGTTTCTTCATTCTGTGCTGGATGGATGTTTATTTCTTCCTTTTGTTCCAAATCAGTTATTTGAGTCCCAGTTCCCCTCCATTCACTGTTGGTTCCTGTTTATTTTGCTTTATTTCACTTTGAGTAACCTTCATTTCTTCCTTCATTTTGTGACCAAGCTCAATCAATTCTGTGAGCATCCTGATTACCAGTGTTTTGAACTCTGCATCTGACAGGTTGGCTATTGCTTCATCACTTAGTTCTATTTTTTTCTGGACCTCTGATCTGTTCTTTCATTTGGGCCATATTTCTCTGTCTCAGCACACTGGTCTAGGTAAATGTTTCTTTAACTCCTTGGTTGTCGGAATACCATGCAGTTTGACTTTCTAGCACTTCTGGTTGTTTATTGTTTTTAAATTGGTTGTTATCCTTCTTTTGGTTGTGCAAGGAAGTGAAGCGTTTCTACCTATGCCTCTATTTTGGCTAGAGCTCTAGTTTCTTTTTCTTTACCATGTATCTGTCCAATTTCCCCAACACCATTTATCAAATAGACTGTTTCTACCTCATCGAATATTCTTGCCTCCTCTGCGAAATTTTAATTACCCATATAAGCATGGGTTTATTTCTGGGCTCTCTGTTCTGTTCCATTGATCTATACGTCTGTTTTCCTGCTAGTACCATGCTGCTTTGATTACTGTGGCCTTATAGTATAGTTTGATGATTAGGTAGTATACCTCCAATATGTTTTCTGTTTGTCTTACTTGCTCCTTTTTCTGCCTTTTTTATCAAATATTGTTTATGATTCCACTTTTCACCTTTAACTGTTTTACTTTAGTGTTTGCTGTGAGGCTTATCAGAATCTAGCTTCAAGTGATATACCACTTCACAAGTAATAACTGTATAATAGTATATTTCCATTCTCCCCTCCTAACATTCATGTTATTGTTGTGTATTTTACTTGTAACATGTTACAAACTTCACAATTTTTTTGTCTGTTTAAACATTCAATTGCTGTATCATTCATGGTTCCCAGAAGGAACAACGGACAGGATGTGTGTGTATTCAGAGAGAGATTATAAGGTATTGGTTGACATGAATATGGTGACTGGCAAGTCCCAACCTGCTGTGTGTGAGCAGGCTTAAGACCCAGGCAAAACTGATGCTCCTGCTGAAAGGCCATTAGGCATGAAAGGCCAAAGCTGCAGATGAAGTTCAAAGGCACTTCCTTCTTGCTTGAGCATGGGGAAAGGTGCTTCAACCCTTTGCTCTAGTTAGGGCTTCAGATGACTTGATGAGGCTCACCAACATTATGGAGGACAATCTGTCTTACTCAAGTTCCCCAACTTAAATATTAATCTCATCCAAAACACTTATAGCAACAATCAAAATAACGTTTGACCAAATATCTGGGCACCCTGTGATCCACTCAATTTAACACAAATTAACCACCACTATTAACTTTTAATGATAATTGATATACACACACACAGAGTGTGGTTGGTAGGGTAATAATATAGGTGTAATAATTTATATTTTTAGTTTGAACATTTCACCTAAAATGTCCTATGGTGTGCTTGAGTGTGATGTTATGTTACAGAATCTCATGCTTATGACTTTGTAATAAAAAGGGACATTACCTGTGCCAGACCCTATATATATTTATGTTATATCATTATCATGTCAGGTAATCTTTTAATTCTAGGCTTTTCTTTCAGTTCTTTAAAGATTTTGCTCACTTACATTGTTTCCAATGAGAAATGTGATGACTGACATCTTTATCTTTGTTCCCCTGTAACATATTCCTTTTATCCTGTTACATTTAAAATTTTCTCTTTCATCACTGGGTTTGGTGTAGTTTTCATCATATTTCTTGCACTTAGGGTCTGTTGAACTATTTCATCTGTGTACTCAGTTTCCAATTTTCAAGCTGGAAAACTTTGGGCCATTATTTCTTCATATACATTTTGTTTCATCCCATCCCATTTCTCTCCTTCAAGGACACTAACTTCCACATATAATGCTGCATGGAGCTGTCCCACAGCTCACTGATGCTCTTTTCATTTTTAAAGTATTTTTCTGTGTTTCATTTTGCAAAGTTTCCCCTACTCCATTTTCAAGATCATTAATCTTTTCTTCTGCAATCTCTAATCACCTCTTAATCCAAAGCAATGTAATTCATCACCTCAGTCACTGTAGTTTTCATCTCCAGAAGTCTGACCTGGGATTTTTTAACTCTCCCATGTCTCTATTTGCCTATTTACAGAACAGTTATAATAACTGTATTAATGTCCTCCTATGTTTATTCTGGTCAATTCTGGGTTAGTTCTGATTGATTATTCTCACTATGGGTCATGTTTTCCTACCTTTTTGCATGCCTGGTGATCTTTGATTAGATGTGAAACATTGTGCATTTACATTGTTGAGTACTTACTCATTTAAAATTCCAATCAATCTTCTTGAGCTTGTCTTGTCATGCAGTTACTAGGGAATAATTTGATCATTTGGGGTCTTCTTTCATGATTTTTAAGGTGGGTCCAACACACTAATCAATGTAGGGTTAATTATTCCCCACTAATCAGTCAAGATTTTCCTGAGTACTCTATCCAGTACCCCATGAATTAAGAGTATTCCAGTCTGGCTGGTTGACACAGGCATCGTTCCTAGCTGAGCACCAGGAGCTGTTCCTTATAATCATTTTGGAAACTTCCTCAACCTCAGGTAGTTCTTCACAAGCATGTGTGGATAGGTACTCTGCTGAAAACTCAGCAGGTGCCTCTGTAGATCATCAGGGCTCTCTCTCTGTATAGCTCTCTCCTCTCCAGTACTCTGCAAACTCTCACTTTTTTTGTTCTCCCTGGACTCTCAGTTCCATTGCTCAACTCAGGAAGTCTACTTGGCTCCACCTCTGTGAACCCTCCCTAAGATGGCCAGAAAGCTCTCTCAAGGCTATAGGCTGGAGTAATCATAGGGTTCTCCTTGTCTGTTTCACATTTGCAACATGTATATGCCTTGGTACTTCCCTAGAGATCCACGAAATTTGTCATCAGACTTTTCAACACTCATCTTCTCAGCCTCAGCCCCTGACTTTCCCCACAATGCACCTTATGGTTTAGTCACACTGGATACCCTCCATTCCATTTTCTCCTCACCTTTAGCTCATGCTGCTGCCTCTGCTTGGACGGGTATACTCCCTTTTTCATGTGGCAAGTTCCAAATCACCCCTCAAATCCCAGAGCTATCAGCTCTGCTGTGAAAACTTCCCTACTTCACCCCCCATCAGAGGTCTTCCTCTGTAATTCTGTAATATTTTATTCATACCTCTGATACAATGGATCCCACAATATTACAGTGATATGGGTCTGTGTCCCCAATTTGCTTATGAATTATTAGAAGGAATAGGACCTTTTCTTTTTGTATAGCTGGTGCCTTATAATATACAGTATGTGTTAAATAAATGATTCTTGAATGAAGCATAAATCCATTTATTCCTAAGTAGTTACCATTTTTCCTGACCCTCCTATTAGTTGTATATGCTGCTTCCTCATTCCTTTCCAGACTTCTCTCTGTTTATTCTCTTACTGAAAGACTTGTAAGGAGCTCCAACTCCTAGAAATTCTGCTCACCTTGGAATCGCTTCAGCATTTCCTTCATCATTGGTACATGGCACTCAGTCTTCACCTGCAGAACTTCAATGGAATAGTTTACATCCTGGTTCTCACTCCTAAAGAAAGTACAGAAGGCCACTCTTCTTAATAGACAACTAGGACAGCTAAGACCCCAACTCCCATGTGAAGAGTCCAAGCCCAAAGCTTAGACAACTTCTCTTCTATTCCTCCTTGCAAACATGAACAGAAATCCTCCTCCACAGACCCTTAGGGTGCGCCCAGATTGACCTACGGAGCCTGGCCTTGTTTCCCTTCTGCTCAAGCTGTATTTTTACTATTCCACTCAGACCCCCATAAGTAAGAAGGAGTTCATACCTGGTCAAAAGATCTTTTGGATTCTGTTAAGAGAAGAAAGAAATAAGTAAGTTATGTACCTTCCTATTGAGATCTGGTACTCACTTTGTGAGCAGGTATTTTTCTGTCAGTCACTTTTGTTTATGTCGCATATGATCTCATGCTGCCAGAGCCAATGAACTGACACAGTGCAGTCCTTTTTTTTATGTGACCCCTGCATACTATTTGACAATGTCCATCAATTCTTTCCTTGAAATCCTATTCTTCCTCCTTTAGCACTATGACATTAACTCTCTCCTGCTTTTGCCAACTTCTATTCTCTTTCCATCACAGATAATAACAAACATTGGTGAGGATGTGATGGTAACATAAAGTGGTTCAGCCACTTCAGAAGAGAATTTGGCAGCTTCGTGAAAAGTTAAATATATATATACACCATACAGCCCAGCAATTCTGCTCCTACTATCTACCCAAGAGAAATTAAAACATATGTCACCACAGAGAATGATGAACAGAGTTCACAGCAGCACCATTCATAATAGCCAAAAGGTGAAAACCACCCAAACGCCCATCAACTGCTGAAAAAGTAAATAAAACGTGACATATTCTACAAGGGAATACTATTCAAGAATTAAAATAAGAAATGCAAATGCAATACTAATATATGCTACAATGTGAACGAACCTCAAAAAAATTATACTAGATGAAATACATACACAAAAGAACACATATGACTCTTTGTGTGATGTAGCCAAAAAAGGAAAATCTATGGCATCAGGAAGTAGGTGGTCTGAGGCTGGGGGTAAGAATGGAGATGAACTATAAACAAACACAGAGGGATCTCATGGAAATGCCCTAAAACTGCACTGTGGAAAGGATTGCACAACTTGATGAAACTACAAATACCACTCAGTTTGTACACTTAAAATGGGTGAATTATATCTCAAGACAGTTGTTGTTTTTTTTAAAAGGAATATATCAAAGTGGCTAATTACCATTTAAAAAAGGACTCAACCTCATTATTCATCAAATGCCACCTACCTTTCGGGAGAAGGGAAGAAGTACTGATGACTGAGGGCATGAGATAACATTATACATCATTTAGAATGGCTAAAGTTCAAGAACTCACGACTCTAAGCATGGATGAGGATATAGGGAGCTGGATCTCTCACACTTGCTAGCTATGGTGTAAGCTGGTACAGCCTCTGTCAGGAATTGCTCTCCTTGGTACTTAACTGACAGAAAATGTATACATCATGTGCACCAAAAACACAAGTTGAAAACTGCTTTTTTTGTAACAGGAAACACTAGAAACAACCCAAATTTTACTATTCAATAAAATGAATAATATGTTTTCATATATTTATATAATGGAATACTTTCACCCCTTCTGTATCCATGGTTCATATGCATGCAGTTGGTTGTAGCTATGGATTCGACCATCTGCAGATGAACAGATGAAAATATGTTACATTGTCACTGACTATGTAGTTAGGCCTACCATGGTTATATCTGTGATAAACATTTACATTTTTTCTTGTTAGCATTCCCCATTCCCTAAAAAAATACAGTGTAACTATTTACATTGTATTAAGTACAATAAGTCATCTTCAAATGATTTAAAGTATACAGAAGGCTGTATATAGGTTATATACAAGTACTATGCCATTTTATAATAGGGAGTTGAGCATCCACAGATACTGGTATCCATAGTATCCATCTGCCCCATGGATACCAAGGGATGACGTACAGCAGGGTTTTCAACATCAGCACTTTGAGCTGGATGAGTCTTTGCTGGGTACTGAAGGGGGAGGTATGTTCTGTGCATTATAGGATGTTTAGCCTCTACACACTAGATGCTATTAGTAACCACCTCTGAGTTGTGACAATCAAAAGGGTCTCTAGACATTGCTTGCTCAAGGAGCAAAATCACTCCTGGTTGAGAATTATTGCTCTGCAGTGATGAAAACAAATCATCTACTGCTACCTACAACAGTATAGATTAATCTCACAAACATAATGTTGAGCAAAATAAGCCAAACACAAAAAGAGTGTATACCAAAAGAATCTTATTCAAAAGCAGGCAAAACAAAACAGTGTGAGAAGTCTGAAAGGAGACTAGCTCTCAGGAGGAGGGAAGGGATATTGATTGAAGGTGTGCAGAGGGTTTCTGGGAAGCTACTCATGTCGTACTTCTGGACTTGGGTGGTGGTTACATGGGTAGGTCACTTCATGATAATTTGTCAAGCTTATAATTTGTATTTTTTCGCTATGAATTTTATACTTAAAATGTTTTTAAACATGTTTATTTTACTATAACAATAAAAATGTCAAAATCTGTGGACACAGGTAAGCTATACTTAAAGATGGAAGTATAGCTTCAATATACATATGGTATCTAAATGAAATGATTTCCAAGAATTGTCTAGAACTTTTACCATTTGCTTGAGCAATGAAGTTCCAAACACATATCCAAACATATACTCTAGCAGAATCTTTGAAAGAACACATTTAAACACTTTTAAAAACATAGATTTAACATCCAGAATGCTTACAAAAAAATGTATCAACCAACATAAGTGTGAGGTTAGGCAAATGATTAAGGAACATGGAACTGGATCTTAGGACATCAAAGCCTCAGAGAACTTATTTTACTAATATATCTATCCTTCCATTCTCTTATGTTTTTCATTTATCCCTTCATTGTAGCTTATGACCTACTTCCATTCTTCTTAGGAAACATAGAAACACTAAAAATAAAAAAATATTCCGCATAGCTTAATTTTTTTTTATTTGAATGTGTTCCTGCAAAATACATAGTATTGCTTAGGTTTATGTATTTTTAATTTATTCAGTGAATTAGAAGTTAAGAGTTCTTGCTGCATTGTTTCTTGCTTTTTTTCCTTAGGCATTGTGTTTTTAAGATCCATTCCTGTTGCTATCTATACATTTAATCCCTACGTCCACTTTTTGCCAGTTCCCTCTTTCGGTAAGGAATACCCAGGGTGCCCCCAGCATCACCACCACTACAAACAATGCTACGGCAAAATCATTATCTGCTCTTATCGTTACTGTTTTTCCATACTAGTTTTTGATGTTTGCTCTGTAGCTCTTTATCCCTCTTCTTGAGTTGGCATGCTTGGCTCATTTATATGAGCATTTACCCTTTTGCTGGTATATACAGGGTAGGGCAAAAGTAGGTTTACAGTTGTGAGTATGAACAACATAGAATTTATCATTGTATTACTATTTATTAACTATTATATTATTTTCCATACTAACAACTGTAAACCTACTTTTGCCCCACCCTACACAAACATAAATAAGACAAATAGAAAAGTCTTAGATATGCTTCAGATCTTAGGTAAGTTATTAGATCAAGTGAATCATACCTTTTACATTAATTTCCTTGGAATAGTAAATCTTTGATTCTCTAATTACATAATGACAGTAGCAATTCGATCACCACCAGAGAGAAAACATTTCTTCTAATAAACCCACTCACTAAGAAAGACATCCAGCTCTAAGGACAGGAGTTTAGTTAGCACTGGTAACTAACGCCCCCGCCTGTCTCACCCGCAGCAACTCCAGGGGGGAGCTCTGACTCCTCTTCTCCACCTCTAGCATGAGCTTCTTCAAGGAAGTGATCATCCGACTAAGCCTCAGCGTGTTCTCAGCATGTTTCTTCTTTGTCTCTTTTTCTTCCTCGCTCAGCCTCTGAAGAAACAGTTGCTCTTCCTCATCCAGGAGGTGGTGCAGCTTTGCAAACTGTGCACCGACTCTCAACTGCTGATTATTCATCTTGTCCTAGAGCCACAGGAGATTCGCTCAGTTTTTGTCTCTGCCTAACCCTTACTCCTAAACTCCTTGCACGCGACTCCCCAGTCATCCATGGTCCTATTTTAATCACCTTCTCCAGAAAAGCCCCTGCCCAGCCCCCATAAATTTCCACTATGCCTCTACTTACTTGATATCTTTATACTTATCTTTATAGTATTAATTCATTCCTTGTAACATCTGAGTCTCTACTATTGCTAGCAATGCCTTCCTTGCTTGTAGACCCTCTAAACTAAAAAGGACGTTCCCATCTACTATTTAGTTTAGCCCTCAGAACACCTGCTGTTCAGTTTTGTTAAATCTTGAGATACACGTGTGTGTGCACACATCATGCCTCCCAACTAGATTAGCATCTCTGAAAGCAAAGTCCGTTTACTTCCCACAATGCCATGGACACAAACCAATTCCAATCTTAGGGAAATGTAGGAAAGGGGCACTGCCTTAAAGTAGAGACGGATATGAAGTGTATGGAACTCACAGGTCTGTACTTCCTGTTCTATCACCTTATCCTCAAAGGGGCCTGGCAACTGATGGCATCCTACAAAGCTCATCCCAGCAAAATTACATGAGCAGCTGCAGACCGAAAGGGCCTCCAAGACAAGAAATGGCCAACCACTTCTGCTGTTACCTTCCACTCCGCGGCATTCTTCATTTCCGAGTCCTGTAAATGTGTGACTTTCTCTATCTTGGCCATTAGACTATGTTGAATCTTCAGGAGTTTCTCCTGTGGGCAGAAACACATATCAGAAAGAAGTCATCTTTCCAAGCATCTTCCTTGTTCAAGATCAAGAAGTCATCTAATCCAAATGAAAGGATATTGAGAAAAGGTCAAAGATGGTCACAGGACATCTTCAGAATGAGAAATATTCTGGTCTTAAATACTCATAATACTATATAGAGTTTGCCTACTAAATTGGCAAAAACTAAAAATTGTTAGAGGATTAATAAATATCTAGCATGACAAGGGGGAAAGCCTCTGGCACCATAATAGTAGGAAAGTATAAAGTGGTCATGTTTTTGAAGGGCACTGGCAAGATTTAACAAAATTTAAAATGTGTATAATCCTACTTCTAATAATCTATGCAACAAAACACTACCTAAAATAACCAATATATATAGGAATGTTCACTGCAGCATTATTCATTATCCATCAATGGGAAATTATTAAATAAATTATGGTATATTGATACTCTACATCAATTTCAGATAGCTCACTCTATATTAACACGTTTTATTAAGTTAAAATTAAGCTGTAAAACAATAGTATTGTAACATTCTGTTTTGAAAAGAATGTGTGTGTATTTGAATAGAAGGAAAATATGGGAGGATATACACCAAAGTATTATTAACACTGGTTATTTCTGGAGGCTAGAAATAGCTTGAAAGTTGGGGGGAAGGGAGACTAGAAATTTTATAAATTTCTGTTTTGTTTCAATTTCTACAAGATGCGTATGCCATTTTTGTAATTTAGAAACCTGAATAAGCTATTAAAAAATAAAATGAGTCAGTCAGCATTAAGCAAGTGGGCTGCAGAGGGGAAGCACCTGCGAGCAGAAGGTCAGACCTGACCTCGGAGACAGAGCAGGCAGGTCAGAGATCAAAGGCTGCAGGAAGAATGAGTCCAGATTTAGCCCCTGGGTTCTGACTTGAGTAGCTACATGGATTGTAGGGTATTTACCAAGTTAGAAAACATAGGAAGATGAGCAACATGTACATGGAAGGAAAAACAATAAATTCAACTCGAATAAACTGAGTTTGAGATGTCCGTGGAACATCCAAATGGAGAGGTATACGCAGTTTGCAGCTAAGAGTGAAGAAAGAGATCTGGGCTGCAGAAGCAGATTTAGGGGTCAGAAAACAGGTAGCAGTTGAAGCCATGGGTCTGAGTAAAATCACCCAGGAGAATTCTACAGAATAAAAAACAGAGTATTAAGGCTAAAACAGGGAATAACTACAAGGAGTCTGCAGAGAATGAAAATCATGCAAAGAAACTGCAATAAGTGGTTGGTGAAAAACCATGAGATAATGGTTTCTTACACAGGAAGGAAAAGAATATTTAAATTAAAAACTGGTGAAACTGTCAAATGCTGAAGAATGGTCTAGGGCAACTTTCTATAAGCCTGCATGTATGTCAAAATAAAAAGAGTAAAAGAAAAAAATGATTAGAACAATAAATAAGCAGTATAATTAATTTTTTAATTCCTACCTAGGAAAATAATAAAAACTAATAGGTATCACTTTTATTCCAATCATTTATAAATGACAATACTTAAAGTTAGATCATTGAAAACATAACACCAGAGTTGCCAAGGATGCGGAGCAACCAGAACACTCATACAGTGTTGGTGGGTATGTGAAATGGTACAACCACAGAAAAAGGTCTAGTATAAAACTAAACATACATTAATCCTAAAGTCCAACAATTCTACTCTTTATTGCACCCAGGAAAAATTAAATTGTGTCTACGAAAAGACCTGTATGAGAATATTCGTAACAACTTCATTCAGAAGAACCAAAAAGTGTAAACAGCTCAGGTATCCATTAAGAGGAAGATGGATAAACAAACGGAGGTATGGTCAGATGAGGAACACTACTCAGCTGTAAAAAGTTAACAGTGCTGATATGCACAAATGGATGAATCTCAAAATCAATATGCAGGGCAAAAGGAGCCTTGATAGAAGAGTACAGGCTGTATGATTCCATTTCTATTTAGTTCTGGAACAGGCAAAACTAATCTGTGGTGGAAAAGAAGCAGAAAAGTAGTTGCGCTGGGTAAGGGAAGGGAGCAGAGACCAACTGGAAAGAGCATGAAGGAGCTATCTGGGGCGATGGAATGTTCTTTATCTTGAGAAGTGCTTGGAGGTGGGCATTTGTCAAAGCTCAGCAAATATACACTTAAGATGTGTGTATTTAATTGTATTGAATTTTACCTCAAAAAACACCATAAACATATTAACTCTGGTTAATGACAGGCACTCTAAAATATAGGAGAAAGTATACTATCTATGGTTAACTTTAAAATGCATCAAAAGGAAATAAAAATTGCTGGATGCAGAGAGGATACAGACAAACAAAGGTGGTAAGTAGAATGAAATGTTAAAGGCAGAATCTAGATGTGGGTATAGTTATTACAAAATTCTTCCAACTTTGATAGATGTTTGAAAACTGCCTAGTAAAATGTTGGGGAAAACAACATTAGGTTGTAATGGGATTTATACAGCAGTTCTGTTATATATCACAAAATCACCTGTGCTATTTTCTAACACATTGTTTTCTAGCATTATAAAATCTATTTATTACCCCTAGTTGTTCACTTAAATAGGTATATGATCCTATTACTCAGTAAGCTAAGTAATTATCTCAAATAATTTGATTCCTTTATTCAATTATATACCTGCCATTTTGTGATCACTGTCAAATCTGATGTATGTGTGAGGCTTGTAATGACATAAACAGCTCCTTTGAATGTGACCAAAATTTTTTTTAAGTTTTCACTTTTGTTTGATAATGAAAAATTAAATAATCTTTTAAATAGATTTTTTCAACTTTTTAAAGCTTTTAACAATTCTAGTATGCATGAATTATCCTGCATGATTGGTTCTATTATCCAAGACTCTAACTACTGTATTATGCAATGTATAACACACACTATTTTGCCTGAATTTTTGAGGAAAAAATAAGAATGTGCATCATACGTGGGCAGTGCCTGAAATACCTTGTATCTGTTCTTGTGTTTTGTAATTATTTGTTACATAAAATTTCTTGTACCATAATGTTCAAAAGTAAATGCTAAAATTATTTTATAATACAAAAAAACAAGTATCTAAATATAAATAAATAGATAATTGAATGTAAAAGAATCAGCCATGGCTGGTGTGCCTCAGTGGATTGAGCACAGGTCTTCGAACCAAAGGGTTGCCAGTTTGATTCCCAGTCAGGGCACACGCCTGAGTTGCAGGCCAGATCCCTGGTTGGGGACTTGTGAGAGGCAACCACATGTTGATGTTTCTCTCCCTCTCTTTCTCCTTCCCTTCCCCTCTCTCTAAAAATAAATGAATAAAATCTTTAAAAAAAATTAAAATGAAAGATGTTTTTTCCTGAAAGTTTGGGCCAAAAATGTGGGTGCGTGTTATACATGGGGGCATATTATACATGGCAAAATATGTTAAGTCTTTCTAAATCTTGCCACAGTTGGTATACAAATAGGGCCCCTGAGTAAACTTGGGAACCCTTTGGGGAGATTAGAAAACTCCTTCCCTGCAATAACAGAAACTGCCAGGAGATGGCAGGAGGGCAACACCAAGCATTTCAAAGCTAGCTAGTTTTTTTTTAAGCATTTTCTCATTTAACATCAGATAATTATATATAAGACCATTAAGTTTAATAAAAGTTCATACACTTACAGAATGAAGATATTTGCTGCTTGTGATCATATTGTTCAAATAACATTAAACTTCAAATCAGATAGGAGTTTCACACTAGACCTTCACAAACTAGTTATGTGTCTGAGGAAATCAGCCTCACACATTTCCTGGGTTGCAACTGAAGATAACTGGAAGTGGTGGTCTCTTAAATACCATCACTGCTCTTAATTTTGTGCATTTTAGTCACTGTAACCTCTGCACTCAATCCAAGCAGATAGATGTACCTCCAAAATAGATACGAAATCAGCCCACTTATTGTCCCCACTGTCACCCTCTAGTTCAAGTCACCACCATCTCTTGTCTGGACAACCATAATAACCCCATGACTGGATTCGTATGTCTAGTCTTGTCCTTCCCTCATCCAATATCAACAGGCAGCCAGAACAATCTTTCTAAACACCAGTCAAATCACATCACTATCCTGCTTAAGACTCCATCGGCTTTCCACATCACCAAGAAAATTCAAACACCCATAATAGCCCACCCATAATATAATCCCACCCTTGCCTACATCTCCCCACTCATGCTGCTTTTCCCCTCACTCATGACAGTCCAGGTGCCTAGACCTTGTTCCATATATATGTCCAGCTCTTCCCCAGTCTCACATCTTTGCACTTGCTGTCCACAGCCTGGAATGTTCTTCCGCCACTTCCTCAGATGGCAGGCTCCTTTTCACCCATGAGGTCTCAACTGAAATGTCATCGCCTCAGAGAAAGCTGCCCTGTTACTTCTCTGGCATGGCACATTATTTCTTTCACAGTATATCACAACTGTAATTATATCATTTATTTATCTGTCTATTGTCTACCTCCCACTCCCACCTCAACTAGACTATGCACTCCATGAAAACAGTCTTCACCTGTCTTTTCCACCATTGTACTCCCAGTGCTATGACTGGTGCTGTAGTACAGTGTCTGACACAAAACAGGTGTTCAAGAAATATTCGTTAAATGAATTAATAGCAACGAAAGGATTCGCTCCAAGAATTGCCATATTAAATATTGAAATGATGGTACGAAGAGCAGTGCTTAGAAGCCTTTGCTGTGCAAACAATCTGCTTGCATCACATCACATAAACAATCTGCTCCCTCAAGTTTATGAAGTTATTTCTTTTCTGTTCCCTCTTCTTCTCCTCCACCAACAATGATTCTCCTAAAATCAACTTGTGTTTCAAAAAACTTTTTGAGATTTCCCTCTGTGAAAGTATTAAGACGTACATCTATGGTTCTCTATCCTATATGTACTTTAGAATCACCTAGAGAACTTGTAAACAATGCTGATACTAAGGGCCCCACTGAGTGAATCAAAATGCCTAGGAGGTGAGGGGTAGGGGGGAAGCCTGGCTCAGGTTTTTTTGTCTTTTTTTTTTCATTTCTTTTTTTTATTTAGCAAAATATTCTTTTTATTTTTTTATTGTTGTTCAACTACAGTTGTCTGCATTTCTCCCCCCAATTAAGCCCCCACCCTAGCCAAACCCACCTCCCTCCCTTGCTTCCACCTTCCCCCTTGGTTTTGTCCATGTGTCCTTGACAGTAGTTCCTGAAAACCCTTCTCCCCCCACCCCCCACCCCCATTATCTTCTCCCATCTCCCCTCTGGTTACTGTCAGATTGTTCTTAATTTCAGGTGCCTTTTCTTTTTCTTTTTTCTTTTGTTGATTATGTTCCAGTTAAAGGGCAGATCATATGGTATTCGTCCCTTACCACCTGGCTTATTTCACTTAGCATAATGCTCTCCAGTTCCATCCACGCTGTCACAAAGGGTAGGAGTTCCTTCTTTCTCTCTGCTGTGTAGTATTCCATTGTGTAAATGTACCATGGTTTTTTGATCTACTCATTTACTGCTAATTCCAAAACCAGATAAAGACATAAAGAAAGAAAAGTTCAGGCCAATATCACTGATGAACATAGATACTAAAATCCTCAATAAAATATTGGCAAACCGCATCCAGCAATACGTTAAAAAGATCATACACTATGATCAAATGGGATTCATCCCAGGGATGCAAACATGGTACAATATTCACAAATCAAGAAACATAATACATCACATAAACAAAAGGAAAAACAAAAATCACGTGATCATATCAACAGATGCAAAAAAAAAAAAACATTTGATAATGTACCGTACCCATTTATGTTAAAAACACTTAACAAAGTAGGAATAGAGGAAGTATCCCTCAACGTAATAAAGGCCATATATGAGAGACCTACAGCCAACATCATACTCAGTGGGCAAAAATTAAAAACCTTCCCACTAAGATCAGGAACAAGACAAGGATGTCCGCTTTCACCACTCCTATTCAACATAGTATTGGAAGTCCTAGTCACAGCAATCAGACAAGAAAAAGAAATAAAAGGCATCCAAATTGGGAAGAAGGAAGCAAAACTGTCATTGTTTGCAGATGACATGATAGTGTACATAGAAAATTCTATAGACTCCACCAAAAAACTACTCAGCCTAATAAATGAATTTGGCAAAACAGCAAGATACAAAGTCAATATTCAGAAATCAATGGCTTAGGTATTTCTTAAAAATGCTCCCAGGTCACCTTAATTGTGTCCTGAGCCACTGGTATGGCCCAAAGAGAGCAAGCAGAGTGGACCAGGAATTCATCAAAGGCAGTTTTCTGGATGTAGTACTCAGGAGCTCAGATCCTGAGAGGAAGCATCTGGCACACTGTTTGCCAGGCTCGGGTGTTGGTTTAGGATGGGGGATGATTTCCAGGGATTAGAGAACTACCAACTTTTAAGACACAGCCCACCCATCCGAGTATATGCTTGGAAATGGTATACCTGGAAACAGGGTAGCTCCACCCAACAGCAATTTAGTGTTTTTCTAACTGTGGGTAGGGACAGAGGGTACAGAGCAGGACACATACCAAGGAATTTTGCCTAATGATATAAATCCTGAACACCCACCTAGTCAACCTTGTGATATTCAGGCCATCCCAATGTTACTCTTCCCTACTCACTCCCCACCTGGTGAACATATTATTTAATCCTGAAATTCCACTCTTTCATGAAGTCTTGTTGGCTAGATTAGATGTGGCAGAGTGAACAGTGTAATGGACTAAGAGTTAGAGGATCTCAATTTAAACTTTCCTACTTCCCAGCTCTGTGACCTTGGGCAAGTGACCTCACCTTTCTGTGTCTCAGTTGCCTCATCTGCAAAATGGGGATAATAAAATCCATTAGGGTTGCTATGAGGATTAAAGAATTACTGTATGGAAAATGCTCAGAATTGTGGATGGTACATAAATAGTCAATTGATAGCTACTATTAATATTATTATTATTATTATTGCTAAAGATTTAAGGGCTATGTTCCTGTTTCATACCCATCCACTTTATTTGCCTCAGCCCTCACCCACAAATGTGTTTTCCCGTCCATTTCTCTAATGGGTCCTTTCAATCTCTTTTGCTGGCTACTAAGCACTGATATTTCCCAAGCTGCTCTTTATACCCCCTTTTGCTTACCCTCTGTATTGTTCCCCTGGGGGAATCTCATCTGCTTACTTCCTCTATGATTTCAAGGATATGCTGACAATTCTAAAATAGTGTTTTGAGCCTCTGATGCCCCCTGTCTCCTGTATCTCTTCCTTGGACTTCCTGTCACAGTTACTTCATACTCAACATGTCCCAAAATGAGTATTAGAAGTCTGGACTGCCATCCTGGACTCCTCTCTCTCCCTCACCTACTAAGTCCAATTAGTCACCAAGTCATTCAACTCCTGCTCATACTAAATCCATCCCCTCTTCTCCATCATCCCTGCCCTCCACAAATTCAGGCCCTTATTGCCTCCTGCTTGAAATGGTGCAACTGAAGTCTAATTGGTCTTCTCCATCCACATAGACACCGAAGGGATCTTTCTAAAACAAAAAACTGATGGTGTCATTCCTTTAACTCAATCCCTCAAAGGGGGATTGACTCCCTACTGCCTCAAAGAGAAAGCTGTGAACAGGATCCTTCATGACATGGCCCTTGACTTTTTCTTCAACCTCAACTCCCACCATCCCCCACCCCACCCATGTTCTACGCTGCAGAAGTACCAAGCAAACTCCAGTCCTCATACATACCACATGCTATTCCACACTGCCACACTGCATATGCTGTTCCCGTGGCTTACATATCCTCTCCCCTCTCTTGCTATATTCATCCTTCAAGACTGAGCTCCTTTTTAACGCCTCTGTGAAGCCATTCCTCACTCCTCATTGATCGCTCTGACCTCAGACTTTCTGTGTACTTGGTACAAACCTGGGTCTCACACTGAAATTATTAGTGTATATGCTTATGTACCCTACAAGACAGGGCCCCTGTCTTTTTCATTTGTTTATGTCCAGATTCTAGAACAATGCCTGGCATACAGTAAGTATCAATGAATGTTATTAAATGAAGGAATTAATGTACACTTCACTGTCCAACTTTACATGTTTCCTGTTTGCAACTGGCTGATAAAATTGTACAGCATTTTATAGTTTACAAAACACTTTACTTTGTATCATTAAATGAGTGCATGCAACCAGTACTTACTAGACACCAATTCTGTTGGAGGCCACTGGAGTTACACCGTCAATAATGGAAGTGGGGTAGGGCTACCCAGGAAAGGATGATCAAGGAAGGTCTTCAAGCTAAAAGCAAGTAAGATCTAAAGAATGGAAGATGTGGGTAAAGAAAGAGAAAAGCCTTGAAACAAAAGCAAGAAGGCCAGTGAGTCTGGAGCAGAGTTGGATAAACTGATTTATTCAACTGAACCTTAACTAATGCATGAGACAGGACAAATAATCTATAATTCAAACATTAAGTGATCTACCCAACTGATGAAGGAAACTACTAAAATCCAGTCTCATCACTCCACACCATGCCTTCCCAAATCATCAGTTGTCGATAACACCTGTTTGGACAGACCTGCACTGTCCAATACAACATCCAGTTGCCATGTGAGCACCTGAAATGTGCACAGCTCAAATCGCTATGTGCTATAAATGAAGTACACACAGATTTTAAAGACCTACTATGAAAAAATATCTCACTGATAATCCTTCATAACGTTAAACAGCATTTTGGATAATTAGGTTAAATAAAATATATTATTAAAAATTAACATCACCTGTTTTTACCACTATAAAAATGTTTAATTACACATGTGATTTGTCTATTGTTTCTGTTGGACAGCACTGGTATATAAACACGGTCTCAGTGTGTTTTTCTTAAACTAGAAGCTCCCCAGGGCCAGCTCCTTCAAAGCGCCTCGGTGATGGCGAGCCTCGCACCGCCTCGTCCCACTCCCAGTTTTAACTTCAACTCTAGATCCGTGTAGCATAGCTTTCTTGAACCTCAAGGGGTTTTTCATGCTTCCAATGGAACTAGCAGCCACTTCATGGGGCTTTTATGAAACTTAAGTAAACGGTCGACATTCCCGGGCAATACCGGCAGCCCCTTAAGGGCCAGCTCACCCGGTAGCTCTGGAAGGCCTCGTCGATGGGCGCCATGGAGTGGTCCTGGTGCTCCAGGGACTCCCTGCACACCAGGCACACGGGCCGCTGGTCGTCCTCGCAGAAGAGCCGCAGGGGCTCCCCATGGCGGTCGCACAGGCCGCAGGTCTCGGGAGCCCGGTGTCGGTGCCGGCGCTGCGCCCTCTCCGCCAGCCGGGCCACGGCCCAGTTGGGCCGCAGCGCAGCGGCTGACGACGGCTGCCGGCACTCGGGGCAGGGGAAGCTGCCGCCGCCCTGTTCCGAGCTGTGGCGCAGGCAGCGGCGGCAGAAGTTGTGGCCGCACTCTATGGACACCGGATCCTGGAAATACTCCAGACAGATGGGGCAGATCAGCTCCTCCTGCAGGTCCTCCGCAGCCATAGCGCGTCCCTTCCCCAGACCCCTAGGCGCCCCGCCGCCGGGCGCGCGAGTGGCCGGCTGGCTGCGGGAAGCAAAACCGGAAACCAGCGGCCGCACTTCCGGACCGGGAGCTTCTGCCGGTGCTGACCCGCCCGGAGGCGGCCCTTCCGTGACAGGGTGTGGCAGGGCAGCTCTGCAGCCCCGGGCTGTCGGAGCTCGGCTACCCAGGCCTGGACACCTGGTGTGACCGGACGTGGGCTGTTCCTCCTGTGGACAGCAGACACGTGGACAGACTCAATGATGGAGAGCAGGATGATAGCCAGTTGGAGGGGGCGGCAAGTGGGGGCAGGTTACCCATCTTTGAATGAGGAGTGAAAAGGTGGCCTATAGCTCCTCCTAAAGGAGAGTGAGCAACACATCTACACTCAT
>PVIA01013308.1:0-32800 GCA_004024845.1 Tonatia bakeri | reverse complement strand
TATTAGGTTGCTTAAAGTTGTCCCAGAGTTTCCTAAGCCTCTCCTCATTTTTTTTGAATTCTTGTTTCTTCATTCTGTTCTGGTTGGATGTTTATTTCTTCCTTTTGTTCCAAATTGTTGATTTGAGTCCCAGTTTCCTTCCCTTCACTGTTGGTTCCCTGTATATTTTGCTTTATTTCACTTTGGGTAGCCTTCATTTTGCAACTGAGCTCAATCATTTCTCTGAGTACCCTGGTTACTTGCATTTTGAACTCTGCATCAGATAGGTTGTCTATCTCCTCACTGCTTAGCTCTTTCTCTGGAGTTTTGATCTGTTCTTTCATTTGGGCCATACTTCTTTGTCTTGGCACACCTGTTATGTTGCAAGGGGGCGGGGCCTTAGGTATTCGCCAGAGCAGGGCAACCTTCTTTGCTGCATTGTGGTGCTGTCTGTGGGGGAGAGGTCAGAGAGGGAACAACGTGGCTTGACTGTTCTGCCCTAGCCCCACTTTCCAACCATCTTTTGTGTGAGACTGGGAGTTTCTCCTGCTGTGGTAACCCAAGCAGTATTTTACAGCTAGCTTTGAGTCTTGTTTCCCATTCGGCCAGCCCTGTCTTGTCCATGTAATCTGCCACCTTGCTGAGCATCCTCTCTACTTGGCTGCCTATCTCCTACTGGTCTAGGTGAATGTTTCTTTAACTCCTTGGTTGCTGGAGTTTCATGCAGTTTGACTTTCTAGCACTTCTGGTTGTTTATTTATTTACTTATTTTAGATTGGTGTTATCCTTCTTTTGGTTGTGCAAGGAAGCAAAGCATTTCTGCCTATGCCTCCATCTCAGCTGGAACTCCTCTTCTACTTTTTAAAGACTTGAAAATAATGGTAATGCCCAACTTGAATTATGCAATGTTTCTAAACAATTCAAACTACTGCTTTTATTCTAATTTATCCTTTGCATATCTGTGATCTAAGTAAGAGCCAACTAGAAATCTGATTTTTATGTGAGAAAACCAAGGCCCAATAATTTCTTGACTCCCTATAGAATGTGCCTCTTGCTTTTATACCCAGATTTTCTGGACTTCCTACCCTCTTGAGTTTTTATACTTCCTATCTTAAAAAACCATTAGGATATGTTTAATTTACAGAAATAAGTGAAACAAAATTCTGTGATAAAACCAGAGTTAGCAATCACAGTTCCAGTGTAAGATTATTCTAAGCTACTTATGTTATAATACAAGAAAGACTCAAGTTTTATCCCTCCCCCTTCAGAATTAACGAGCTGCTACATATATTTTCCTAGGATCTTGAGCTTCATTTTTTTTAAATGCAGTCTCTCTCTTAATATGTAAGTCACTGTTTTTCAGCATGTTTTGATATCCTCTTTGCCTGTACTTGGCATTTTCTTCTTTTTGATCTCTTTTCATACCTTAATTTTATGATTTCAGAATTATGTAGGAAACTAGCGAAAAAGTCCCAGGGTTTTTTCTTCTAGGCTGAATGATAGTATCTGTCTTAACTCCATTCACTTTTTTTTTATCACATTCCTGCTCCACCAGGCATTTAGCAACTTTAACACTGAGGCAGCATAGCAGTGTCAGGCTTAAGGATTAGGATGTAGCCTACATCGTAGAAAACAGTAAGGAGTTTCCTCAAAAAATTAAAACTGGAACTGCCTCTTGACCCAGCAATCCCACTTCTGAGAATATATCTTAAGAATACCAAAGCACCAATTCAAAAGAATATATGCACCCCTATGTTCATAGCAGCACTATTTACAACAGCTAAGATCTGGAAATAGCCCAAGTGCCCATCAATAGATAAATGGATAAAAAAGCTGTAGTACATTTTTACAACGGAATACTACACAGCCATAGAAAAGAAGGAAATCTTACCTTTTGTGGCAGCATGGATAGACCTGGAGGTTATTATGCTAAGTGAAATAAGCCAGTCAGAGAAAGACAAATACCATATGATCTCACTTATATGTGGAATCTAGTGAACCAAACTGACAAACAAAATAGAAAAAGAGGCATGGATACACAGAACAGTCTGACAGCTGTCAGAGGGGAAGAGGGAGAGGGGACAGGATGAAAGAATGTTAAGGGGTTAGTCAAAGAACATATATGCATAACTCATAGACACAGACAACAAAGTGGTTATGGCTACAGGGTAGGGGCAGGGGCTGACTGGAGGCAGGTAAAGGGGAAAACAGTGGGACAACTGTAATAGCATAAACAATAAAAAATAAAGAAAAAACCTTTCAAAAAAAGATGCAGCCTACAAAGCCACACTGCCTGTATTTAAGTCATGGCTTTATGTTTACCAGCTGCGTAACCTTTTGCAAGTTACTTACCCTCTCTGTGGCTTATTTCCCTTATATGTAATAAGAGGAACAATGACATCTATTTCATAAGTTATTCTGAGTTGAGTTAAATCCCTTATGACAGTGCCTGGTATATATAAAATACTATATAATTGTTAGCTATTATTATTTTTAGGTTTGTGTTTGTTTTAAATTATTTTGTATTCCAGAAGGACATCTAAAGAACCTCCCTCCTCCTGGTCATATTACTCTAAAGGGCAAAAAACAGTCATTGTACACATCAGATACCAAAGGTTAAAAGGTTAAGAACATATGATGACTCATGAGGACAAGTACTTGTTTTGATGGCTTTTTTCTTTAAACACACCATATATTCTTTATGTCCACTCCTCATTACCTACCAAAAAGGAGTTTAACCTGAAAAATTTTATCTTTTGAAAACTGTTTCATAGATTTTTAAAAATCACTGTAGAATATAATGAAAATGTTTTTCCCTCAGGTGTTGGATTAACATATTTTTAAATAGCTCAAAGGCTAGAAACACTTTTTCTGTATCTTACCAGATTCACAGCATGTTTCCATCACCTTGGTATAATAAAAAAAAAAGGAAATACCAAAGTCTTAAAATTATACTTTGGCTTCTGTTGTTTTGAAAACTAAACCTCAGATATACTTTGTAGATTTCAGACATCGGTTTCCTACACTGCAGACTGTACATCTACAGAGAGGTACCAAGGTTCCCCCTCCCCCCCCTAAAATTGTTCCTCTTGACAGAACTGTTACAATACTTTAAAAATCCATTCAAAATTGACTTTCTGAGTTTTCCATTCACTTCTCCATTTCTGGAAGTTTTATCTTAAAATTCAAACTCCTCCTGAAGAACATCTGATTAATGGATAATCAGATATCCTACTGCTGCCTCCTCACTGGAGCACTCATCCATACCGGAATGTCTGCTTCTGGAGCCCCTAACCTCTACACCCCCAGTTATTTTTCAACTGTAAGCTTCTAACCAAACTCACCAAAAGCCCCTGATCATAAGTCCATGGCCTCTGCTGTCCTAGCTCCCACCTCTTTCTTCTGTACCAACCTCCCCTTCATGGCAATAAGGCAAAGGACAAGAGGAAGGTAATGAGAAGGTTGCTCTCATGGTCACAACAGGGTCCAAAAGTTGTATTCGTAAATATCTTTCCCACCCCCTAACCAATTAAAACTCCAAATAAATTTTCCTACCAAATAATTATAAAAGGTCCTAAGTGCAGCACCACACTTTTGTGAACTTGTGTGGAAATCATTTATTATAAAGACAGAAATTCTTTGAGGGTAGAGAATTTTGTCAATGTATATCCAACCCCAGTTTAAACACTTCTAAGTTGCCATCAATTGTAAGATGCATTTCAGATAACAAAAATGTACAAAAACAAATGTGCATCCTATTATCAATGAAACATGGTAGTGGAGTAAATTGCATATAACTGGTTAATAAATACTGAATCAAATTATATTTTTTAAAAATTTCTTTGGGAAAGTATTTTGAAGCCTAAGCAACCAGCTTGCAGATAATCTGTAGGGGACAAAGGACTATAATTTAATGATTGTCTGCATTTTTAATAGCCAATTTGAAGACAATGTAAGTTCTCTTGAAAACTGGTTTCTATTCAGGTGTATGTCTGTTTCTCTTCTGTCTCTCCTTACCTCATCAATTAGTTTCATGGCATTTGCAATAGTATAATCACCAGCAAATAATACCACTAAGCATGATTCATCACTGCTCTTCTGTCTCTGACCCTGGGTTACAGGAACGATACTTCTATTGGCTTCTGTGGAAATGCGGACAGCTTGGAGCTCTTTAGTAGTAGGTAGAGGAACATGGTGGTGAACAACAGCATTTTCTGGAAGAAGGCTCCAGTTGAGTTCTCCTGACACAGGTGTAAAGTCATGGACATTACTCCAGGTATTATTGAAGATACTTAACCCTGCATCTTTGAACTGGAAAGCTAATTCAGGGTAGTACCATTGGAAACAGCCAAACTTGATATTTGTGGAGGACTCAATAATGGGCTGAGTGGCACAGCACAAAAAGACTTCCAGCTTTCTACAATCCCGCACACGAAACTGTTGGCAGGCAAGTGCACACTTGCAATCTCTGCAATTCCGGAAAAACACACTGCCTTTCACAGGTCCCAGAAAAATGATGCAGTTAGTACAGTCATCAATAGTAATGGTAGCAGAATGATCAAAAATATAGATGTTACAGTTTTCACAGTCTTGAATGAGAAATTGTTGTCCTGCCACCGTCCCAGGTAAACGACCCACTGTTTCACTTTTCAGTCCACTGAACATGTAGTCTTTTGGATCAACCTGCAGGGATAAAACACAGATCTTGAGTATTATTAACATTATTCAACAAATATCCATTGAATGCCAGGCACAATTCTTAGTGCTGAGATAATACATTCCTACTCTCACTGACTTTGCCATATAGTTAAAATATGAATAGGACAATTTTTTTCCCAATAAATAAAAGGCATGAGGGGAAAATGGGAGAGGAAAGTGTTACAAATAAAGGAAGACTCAAGGACATATCAACCAAACAATGTGTGGACATTGTTTGCATCTTGTTTCAACATGCCAACTGTAAAAACACTTTTTTTTAAAATAATTGGGGAAATTCTCACACATACAAACAGAATACTGGATGATATTAAGAAATATTTCAGCTGTGACCCTTTTTCTGATGCTTCACATTTAAAACTTCTTTAAAAAACTTCTTTAAAATTTTCTGAAATTGGAAACACACCCAGAAATTGATGAATGGGTCTTAGTTTCTAAACCCTAACTGATTTCTATGATATGCTTCAGAAAATAAAAGAACCTTAAGGTACAAGAATCACAGTATGTCAGAACTTGCATGTACAAGTATTATCAAACTATTCCTACAACACAATTTTTCAAAATTCACCATTTTCATCCTTGGATATTCTAAACTAAACCTCACATAATTTTTAAGACAGTTTGCCTAGAATCTGTCAGATTTTAGAATTTAAACTTAAATTTAAATTTTACTTTTTAAATTTTTAACTGACCTATCAAAATATAGTCACTAAAAGGCCATTTTGATTTTTCCAAGTTACTTCTGAATCTAGTTGCACTGTTTTACCTCTTTGTGGGTATATAAATTTTATGTAAAACTATTCATGTGCCAGAAACAGGCTCCCATAGATACGGTATATAAAAATTGAATAATTTAATCATCTTAATCATCAGCAAACTAGGTTAAAGTGACTTCCTCAATACTGCACAATAAATATGGTACTTCCTTGGTTTTACACAATGTATTAGAAGGGGCACTGGTCTGTAGCATGAGGCAACAAAAGAGGCACTTATTTTCCAGTCTCATTTTTGTCACTTAAGGGCCACATGACCTCGAAAAAGGCACTTTAATTTTCTGTATCTTCAGTTATTCAACCATTTGAACACCCACTATGAGCCAGACATTGTTTTAGGCACTAAAATGAGTATGACCAGCTCTTTCCATAAAAGAAATACACACTAACCTAAACAGATTATTTGAAACCTACCTGACTGTATAAATGATAAATGCCCAGAATATTCTCGAAGCACAGAGGAGTAACACCTGGGACAGGGTGTAAGACTTCTTGTACAAAGCGAGAATGAATAAGCTGCAGTTCACCAGATAAATAAAATGGGCTGGCATAAAGGATCCTCCCTTCACACCAGGTGAAAAAGTGAAAGAATGAATAAAATCAAACCCTTCTGAGAGTGTGAGGAAAACTGAAAGGGGTTTAGAGTTATCAGTGATACTGGAATTAGAGCAGATGAAGCTAGAGAAGGAGGCAGGGACTACATTATAAAGCTTAGAAATTATCCACGGGCATTAGAGTACCACAGAAGGACTTCAATAAGCAAAATTTACATTTCAGAAAGATTATTGGGTAAGAATAAGGAAACGTGGAACATGAATCTCAGAGGCTGTTGCAGTAATCCAGAAAGGGCTGTAACTAGAGCAATGGTTAGTAGGGAAGAACAAGATGGGACAAATTTGAGAAATACTGAGGAAGTAGAATCAGCAGATTTTGGTAATACATGGCTACAGAGAGGTAAGGCAGAAAGATGGGTTAAAAATATCATTTTGTTTTTCAATTTTTTTTTTACTACAAACTACGTTAGTACATTCTTCATCACAGCTCAGTGTACTTATGAGTATGTATGCATGCACACATACCAATGAACTAAAAAGCTTTTACAAAATACTACTTACCCTTATTTTATATTAAGTCCCCTATTATTTTCTATTATCCTACCCACAGGTTTGAAAAAATACTGTTCTGGTTTGTGTGATTGGATACTGGTAGTGCTATACACCAAAAAAAAAAAAAAAAAAAGTAATATAAGAGGCAACACAGGATTAATGTGGGAAGAGGTGTTCAAGCAATTCCATTTCTAGGATTTTAGAGGTGACATACATGTATATAAGAGTACAGTGTTCCATTTTGGTATCTACCAAGATACTGAACTAGAATAGTTGCTGGCTCCCCATTGCCAAAGATCAACTCCAAAGAGACTAAGTAAGAAAAGGGAAAACTACGAGAAACCCTTGTGGCAGTGTGTGGTAGGATAAAATAGAAAAGGAACCGCTGCGATTTTTGCTCTTACTTCTCCCCCTCCCAAATCTTGAGACAACAGTGTATCCCCCAGACCCCTTGGGATTCAGACCTCTGGTCCAGACTTCCTTCAGAGTAACTTCAGGGCAGAGTAGAAACCCTGTGCTGGTGAAGAGTTAAAACAGGTCGGTACTAACTTTGACAGTCATTCAGGACCTCTCCAAACCCTCAGAACTGGTGAAATAAAATTTAAGGCATGTCTTCTAATTCTGCTTTTCTCAATTATTTATTGGTCAAGTAGACTGAAAAAATAAACTTAACACAAATACAGAAGATCTGTACCACACTTGAATAAACTTGAGTTCTGCAACCAAAAGCAATATACTCACATTTTTCTTAAGCACACATTAAAGATTTTTTTTTAAAAATCATGTACTAGATCATAAAGAAACCTCAACAAATAATAGATAACTTACAGGCCATGATATGGAACCAACATTCAATTAAGTTAGAAGTTAATAAAAGATACTTTTTAAATTTTTTAAAATAATATTTTATTTATTTTTAGAGAGAGGGGAAAATAGGGAAAAAGAGGGGGAGAGAAACATCAATGCAAGAGATACATCAATCAGTTGCCTCTTGCACGCCCCCAACTGGGGGCCTGGCTTACAACCCAGCCATGTGCCTTGACCGGGAATCGAACTAATGACCAGTGAATTGAATCGGTTAACAGGTCCGCACTCAATCCACTGAGCCACATCAGCCAGGGCTCAATAACAAAAGATACTTTTTAAAAATCTATGCCTATTTGAAAATTTAAAAACACACTGCTAAATAACTCATTGGTTAAGGAAATTATAATAAAAATCTAGAAATATTTAGAATTATATTTCAACACCACATATGGGATGCAGTAAAAATGGTGCTTTGAGGGAGTTCTATAATTGTAAAAAACTACAATAAAAACTCTCAAAATTAATGAATTCAACGTCCATCTTAAGAAATTCGACAATAAACAACAGAATCAACCTATAACAAGAGGAAGGAAAAATATGAAAATAACCACAGAGATTAATGATTTGGAAATAGAATATATGACAGAAAACATCAGCAAAACCAAAAATGGTTTTCTGGAGGAAAAAACTAAAAAGTAGGCAAACTTCTGGCAAAACTGATCACGAACAAAAACAGAAAAACTACAAATGAAAACGTTAATATAACTGTAAATAAAGTAGAAGTTAAAAAGAAAATAATATCAACAACTATATACCAACAATTTTAAAAAGATTTTGTGTAGGAAGTGAACAAATCTCTTAAAAAATTTACCACAACTAATTCAAGAAGTTAAAAACTTAAATAAAAAGCTACTACTGAAGATATAGCAGTGGGTAAAGTGTTTCCACAAAGAAAACACCAGGCCCTGATGGTTTTATAAGCAGATTCCAATTTTATTCACCTCAGTTTTATGGGCTTCTCCTTAAAGTCAATAGAAAAAGAAGGAACAGTCCTAATTCAAACTACTAGCCTGTCCAGGATGACTCTACTAAAAAAATCGAAAACGTAACAATAGAAGAAAAGCATAGGTCCATTTCATTCATGCTCATAGATGTAAAAAAAATACAAATTAAACCAACCCTATAAAAAGAGAAAGTACCTCAATCAAATTGAACTGATTTGTCCCAGGTTGTGTGAAAATGGTTCAGTATTGGAAAATCTTTCATTGTAAGTCACCACTATGTGACATCAACTTACATTTTAGTCTTAACTCTTATCACCCTCCAATGGGAATTTTATTCAGTAGATCTGAAGCACTTGCTGTAACTTGTCTATGCCCTCTGGTTCTCCTGTGTCCAGAGGGCTCTCTCCTAGTTGTATCTGCCCACATGTCCAACTTTTTCTGTGAAGCTTTTCAGTTCTCTCAATCAGAAGCCTGCACTCCTTTTCTGAGCACCTACATTATATTAAGTCCATGTCCCATACTACATTGTATGTAAGCTTTAGGCTGGAATCCTGTAACCAATCTATTTAAAACTGAAACATCTCCTCCAATACTACCCTTTTACCCATCTTTATTTTTCTCCAAAACACTTAGCTTCCTTTTAACATGCATATGTGAATTATATTTATTTATTGTCTTCCCCCTGCCCTCCATTAGAACATAAACTCCATGAGTGAAGGGATTATCTGTTTTGTTTACCCATCCACCCCCCAACCATACACACACACTTAGAACAGCACTTGATGCCACAGAGGCACTCCACACATCTTTGTTGAATCCATTTTAATTACTTAATCTTCATTACCTCACAGTGTAACCTGAGTTAGGTGGTCTCCAGGTGTTTCTTAAATAAACAAAAGTGAAGGGTAACTGAGTTTGATAATCACCCACTTCTCCATGGGCCATTTTCCATTCCATCACCAAAGAAGAGAGACTTTGATACTAATCAAGAACATGGTATTCTTTGTGACATTCACTTAGGTCACTGTTCAAGTTAGCTGACTTCTGAGTAGGAAGATAAGATAATTATACACAAAGCCCAGCAGAGGAATTCCTTTTAATGTCAATCCCGGATCTCTCCTGTTTACATTCTCTTCTCTCCCATACCTGTAGCAAAAGGAAGGTGAGGCTGCCTTCTACTTGGAAGAGCCAGTGGAAGGGGATGGGAAGATGGATATGGAGCAGTCTAATGGGATCTTGATCTAGTCCAGGTCTTAAAGTGGGAAAAAGAAACATGCAAGAGTGGTTTAAGTGAACCCTGATTTAGACCTCAAGGAGGGTAAAAACATTCTGTGGTCTTCTTTGCTTGTTTTCTTGGCACCAATCCACCTCCTACATTGGGGGCAAGAAGCTCAAAAATGCCACCAATAGGTGTGGGGAAAAGGAGTTCAGTAGTTGGCCTGTCTCTACCAAGGCCTCAAACTCAATGACCTAGAGGAATATTTAAGTTTCAGTTTATGGTTTACCTCACTGTACCAGAAACTCCTTAAAACATTTATGTAAAGTTTTGTGTGGATTTTCCTGGGAAATTGATCTGGGGTTCAAGATTCTGGCCAAATCATACTTGCCTAAGGCCCAGATAAGCTCAAACATTTGCAAGACTATTTATGAAAATCAAGTAGGTAATAAACCCAATTTGGGTAAAAAAAACTAAAACAGTTAAAACCTGTTACTTCAAGGAACTTAGCTATTTTTTTTTTTGCACGGGAAGTGATTTTTGAATATTATAAGATTTACAGTATTTAACAGAAATTTCAACCATATTAATTATATAATAGTACCACATCAGTCATTGTAGTTAAGACTTGTTGCAAATGCAGAAATAAAATTTATTCTTAACTTTAAAATTACTGAGTCTGCTTGGGCTGTGTTATGGACTGAATGTCTGTGTCCCCTCAAAATTTGTATGTTGAAGTCCCAATCCCACAATGTGGTAGTATTTACACATGGGGTCTTTTGGAGGTAATTAGGTTTCTATGAGGTCATGAAGGTGGGAGCCTCATAAGGAGGAAGATTCTCCCTCCTTCCTTCTCCCTCTCTCTCTATGCAAGCACCCAGTAAAGGCCATGTGGGCACACAGCAAGAAGGTGACTAACTACAGAAAGTGGGCCTTTACCTGTGAGAAGTGCAGAACTCTTTGGCACATACAACTCCATACAAAGCCCTACACTAAGAGACTTGACCAAACTAGCATAGCTTCTAGCAGCACAAAACCATGTCTGTAGGATGATGACCTCAGCCCTCCATTAAACTGCCTGCCTGAAAAAGCTCAACCCTGCCAGGATAATTTACTACTTGTTGTAGCCAATACCTGCAGACAAGCTCCTGACCCCTAAACAGGGCTTACAATTGTGAATTTGTACCCCTTACAACTCAGAAATATCTTTTTCAAGGATCTGAGAGCCATTCCTTTGAAATATACTTATACTTGCCTCTGCCTACCAGGCTATGTGGGAGGATAGAATCCTATCTTTGATAAAGACCAGTTAACAAACACAGCCGGCCTAATCACATTTACACTGACCAACTGTAATTTTCAGTTCTCTGGCTCTACTGAGCCTCTGCTTTCGCTCCTGCACCTATTATATTCTCCCGTTAAGTCCCCCAAATTGGAATGAAGCTCAGCTCCTTCCCCCATTATCAGTAGTTACTGAATAAAATGTTTTCACCACTTTAACTAAATCTGGGTGTACATAATCTTTGACACCAGACATTCAATCTACTGGCATCTTGATTCTAGACTTCCTAGCCTCTAGAACTGTGAGAAATATGTTTCTGTTGTTTAAGACACCCAGTCTATTGTATTTTGTTTTAGCAGCCCAAGCCCCCAAAGACTGTTTGCCATAGCAACCACCAGGGTTGGTTTCTGGTGAGGACTCTCTTCCTGGCTTGAAGATGACTGCCTTCTTGCTATATCCTCACATGGCCTTTCCTTGGTGGGTACTGGGCAAGTTCTCTATTGTCTATTCTGATAAGGACCCTAATCCTATCAGATCCCCACCCTTAGGACCTCATTTAATCTTAATTACTTCCTCAACTCCACACACTGGATCTTAGCGTTTCAACAAATGAATTTGGGGGTGGGGGCACAAACATTCAGTCCACAACATCTTCAGTGCTGAGGAGTTCAATGCCATTTACTATTCTGCTGAGTATTTTCTCTGGAACCCTCAGTTCTCATAGTTCATGCAGAGAAATTAATCCTATAGCTAAAGAATTCTGTAGTATAAAATTATCTGGACTGTCAATATGGTATACAAAGAAGAAACCTAGGATTTATGTTGTACTTTCTAAAACAATTCTCCAAGGTTCTTTAAAACAAAAATGAAGCTTAAGGCCATAATAATTTTGCAAATGTTACTAGTCCTCAAATAAAGTGCCTAAAATCACAATCATGGATGGAAAGGTCATGTTTTATTTTACTTTTTTAAATTTTAATTGTTGTTCGAGTACAGTTTTCTGCCTTTTACTCCCATTGCAGCCCACCCCCAGCCCTCCTCACCTCTCTCCCATTTCCACCCCCCCTTGTTATTGTCCATGTGTCCTTTATACTTGTTCCTTCAAACCCTTCTCCTTTTCTCCTGAAATTCCCTCCCCTCTCCCCTCTGGTCACTGTCAGCCTGTTCTCTATTTCAGTGTCTTTGTTTATAGTTTGCTTGTTTGTTTGTTTTGTTGATTAGGTTCCTGTTAAAAGAGAGATATTGTTTCAAACAACCTTTTTCACAAGAGCCACATACGAAGTGAGCTTAGTTTAGGCTATATTTCTTACTACAATCTGTAAAAGGTGGTGAATATACTTTGAAAAATCTAAGAAATGTTTTGGGAGTTTTAATTCACCTGATAAAACTACTAAACTAAGTTTAACATTATTTTCCTAACAGAAAACAAAAGTGATCATCTTATTCTTTTATTGAGCATTGATGCAAAATTTTCACTAAAATTCACCCCCATAGGCCCTGGCTGATGTGGCTCAGTGGATTTAGCACTGGCTTGCAAATCAAAAGGTCGCTGATTCAATTCCCAGTCAGGGTACATGCCTGGGTTGCCGGTCAGGTCCCCAGTTGGGGGCGTGTGAGAGGCAACAGATCCATGTATCTCTTGCATATTGATGTTTCTCTCCCTCTCTTCCTCTCTCCCCCCGCTCTAAAAATATATAAAGTGTTTTAAAATTTTTTGTTCCCATAGTTAAACTTCCATAATGATAATATGAGATGAAATAATGGGATTTGTGCACTGGCTGGTGTTGCTCAGTGGATTGAGTGCCAGCCTGGAAACCAAAGGGTCACCGGTTCAATTCCCAGTGAGGGCACATGCCTGACTTGTGGGCCAGGTCCCCAGTAGGGGACCACAAGAGGCAACCACAAGTTGATGTTTCTCTCTCTCTCTTTCTCCATTCCTTCCCTTCTGTCTAAAAATAAATAAATAAAATCTTTAAAAGAAGAAACAATGGGATTTGCTAATTTCAATGGAAATTCAGTCTGGATAGAAGTTCAAAATAAGACTCAGGAATATTAGAAGCATTATGTGGGCACTAGCCACCATTCTAAGTGCTTTAAACTTATTCACTCAATCCTCATAAAAACCCCTATGAGGGTTGTGTACTATAATTAGCTCTGTTTTACAGATGAGAAAATGAGGCCCTCAAAGGCTAAATAACTTGCCCAAGGTCATGGGGTAAGTGCTTGAGCTCAGTCTCAGACCTAGGCAGTCTGGCTCCTAAGTACACAACCATATTCAAACAGAAATCATTGTTTACTAGATGCATAAATCAAGGCAACAGAATAGAGAGTTCAAAAATAGACTTACATATATATTGACAAAGGTACAAAGGCAATTCAATATGGAAAGGACAGTCTTTTCAACAAGTGATACTGGAACAATTAGACATATATATGTAAAAAATAAAAAGAATCTCCCATATCTTGTCCCACATATAACAATTACCTCAAAATGGATCATAGTACCTACATATAAAAAACCCAAAAGTGTAAATCTTCTAGAACAGGAGAAAAAAATTGCAACCTTAGGCAAAGGTTTCCCAGATGTGAAACCAAGAACACAATCCAAAAAGTAAAAAATTGAAAATTGGACTTACATAAAAATTGAAAATTTATGTTCTTCAAAAGACAGTTTTTAGACAGACGTCTTAATTGGGAAAAAATTTTGGAAAACATATATGACAAGGGACTTGTATCTATGATACAAAGAACTCTCAAAATTCAGTAAGAGAACAAATAACCCAGTAAAAATAGTGAAAAGATTTTAATAAAGACTTCACCAAAGGAAATACACAGATGGCAAATAAGTACATGGAAAAAATGCTCAACATCACTAGTCATTAGGAAATGCAAACTGAAACTACAATGAAATAACCATTACACTCCTATTAGAAGGGCTAAAAGTTTTTTTAAAAACTGATCATACCAAGTGCTGATGAGGATGAAGAGCAACTGGGACCCTCATACATTGCTGGTGGGAATGCAAAATGACACAGCCACTTTGGAAAATACTTTGGCGGTTTCTTATAAAAGTTTAATATGCAAGTTCCATACGACTCAGCAATCCCACTTCTAGGTATTCACCCAAGTAAAATGAAAACAGGTTTACTCAAAAACCTGTATGCAAAGGTTTATGATAGCTTTACTTATAATTACCAAAACTGGAAACAACCCAAATGTCCTTCAACTGGTGAATGGATAAACAAATGTGGTACCATCCATACAATGGAATACTACTGAGCAGTAAAACAGAATGGAGATAGAAAGGAAAAGGGTGGTTTCCAGGGCCTGAAAAATGGGGGAGTGTGTATAAGTTTCTTTTGTGGGGAATAAAAATGTTCTAAAATTAGATCATTGTGATGCTAACATAACACTGTGAACTTATTAAAACTATTGAATTGTACACTTTAATGAGTGAACTTTAATGTATGGCATATGAATTATATATATATATACACACATATATATCAATAAAGTAATTTTTAAATGAATAAACAAAGAAATATTTATTTCCTTTAAAAAACAACTTTACGTAAAGGATTTAAAATATGTTGACAAATTATTTGACATTCCTCCCATCAAGAGGTCCCCTCCCCTTGGACATGGGTGCACATTTGTGACTACCCCAACCAACAAAATGTCAGAAGTGATGCTACATCACTGAAGAAACTAAAGACAAAGTCATGCAGCTTCCACTAGTTTCTTTTGGGACACTTGGCCTTGAAACCCAACCATCATGCTGTGTGGAAGCCTGGGGTACTTGAAGAGGCCCCTGGTCTTCAGCTCAGGCTGGGGTCCCAGCTGAAAGCCAGCATCAACTTGCCTGCCAGCTTTGTGACTAAGCCATATTGAAAGTAGATCCTCCAGCCCCTAGTCACGCTATCCCAGCTAATGCACGTAGAGCAGAGCCAACTCTGCGAAGCTCTTCACAAATTGCAGGGCTGTGAAAAAAATAAGTACTTGTCATTATTCTAACCCATCAAGTTCTAAGGTGGTTTGGTATGCAGCAATGGATAACCAGAATACCACACGTACTTAAAGGCCTAAAAACAGTATCTAGTGTCCTATTTAATGCAGACACTTCTAGTCTGAATGTTTCCACTAACACGAATATCAGTTCCTCACAAGGCCACACTTGCACTGATGACCAACTGTGGGAATTATGATCTGCCTTATGTTAAGACCAATTCTGTCCTTCCCAAACTCTGGTCCATGTTCTGTCCTCAGAGGTGACCATTACTATCTACTCCCTCTTCCTCAGGACAGGCCTTTAGATTATTAAATAGTAGAGAAATCTTTAGCACAGTCCCATGTTATAGCTGAGGAACCTGAAATGCACAAATTGGCTGCTTTATCCAAAGTTCCACAGCAGACACTGAATAAAATGCAGTCAATTGATTCTCTGGTAAGGCTTTTGTTTAGTATTTTTCCTACTGAATATGAGACCAATTTAATGGATACAAGATGTGCTGTCCAAATTCAAAATCACAATTTTCATACTCGCCATCATTTCTATCATCTAGGAGATGCACTGGTATGACTAACTGGAAAAGGAAAACTACTTTTCTGTACCATTCCACTCATCTTCCCTCTGTTTGTACTTAAATATTTCAACTCAAAAAAGCTACTCAGCTCTTCAAGGGCAGGGGAAATTCTTATCATTCTGACTTTTCCTTGGTATTTTAGTACATACACATATTGAATAATTTGCCTGGCTATGAGAGGCAAGATACAGATAACAAGGATAAAAGCATTTCTTTCCCAATGATTTAAACACAGATCTTACAGTCCAAAAATATTTTTCATCATGTCAATGTAATAATTGTACAGTAAGTTTTTTTTTCTTTTTCAAAGTCAGCAGCAATGAAAAATGAACTGCTTACACTTTGGATTACAGTATCAGTTGCCATGACAATGTTTAGTCTCCAGATATTCTTTCTAATTGAGATAATTTCTCCTAGCTCTGGTCCCCTAAGACTGACCCAATTACACAACTCAAAACCCAAAACCCAGAGGGTGCCTCTCAAAAAAGATACTCTGATTACACAACCTAAGGAAAAACTTAAACACGATTTTTTCAAGTTATGAGGAAACTTCAGGCAACACATTTTGTTTTTACACCTAAAGTCTTACAAGCTGAATAGTAACTGTCTGATACAACTTTAAAGTTGTACATGCTACACTCCACAATCACATTATAGAAGACTTTTAATACAAACTACTCTGCTAACATACATGCAATGTATCTCATTTATGTTCTGTGAGCTGTATTTGCATTCTGTTGCTTTTAAGATACAGTTAAAATCTGAGAGCAAGGAAGACCGTGTTAACCTTAAAAGGTATCATTAAACTAATACAGAACAATTGTATACTAGCCCAAATTGGTCTCATGAAGAAAGAACCTAGAAAAAAATCTCTAAATCACATAAAAGTTAGCAGGCTATCATAAATGAGGCACCCTAGAGTGAATTCCTAGTAATTCCAAAAGAAAAAAATACCAAAAAGAAAAAGCACTGATGATAAATGTGGTGTCTCCATTGTCTTGAAATGTAAGGTGGTAATTCTCTTTCTCTAATGGTCCAAAAGGGCTGTTTTCAGAATGTAATGCTCATTTACAAAAATTTTGATTAGTTCAATTTATCAAGATTTTAACTTTTATTATACACATACCCCTAAGTATAAGCTTATTTTATATACCCAGTAACATCTCTTATACATCTCTACAACTAAAGTACCTAGTACTGGTGCCAAAGAATGTTTCCTGTAAGTTCAAAATAATGTCTACAAATGAAGGTTTACTGTATGCTCATTTGAGGGGAAAAGCTTAGATGTTGGTGTCCACTCTTCTATTTTTCAGTGAGTTTACTTACTTAGCCAAAGAGCAAATGAAATAAAAATCACAGAACACACCCATTTATCTAAAAGGAGCAAGATTAACATGTGAGATTCCAACTAACCAAAACATCACGTTAATGAAAGTTAATTGTAAAACAAATTATGATGAAGTAATGACTCTGAGGGCAACCAAGATTACTCTAAATAAAAAACAAAAGCATTTTGGTTTTGGCCTACGATTTCAAGACAAAAAAACTACAATAAAAGTAAATACACAACCTTCTCTATGGCATACAGCTGAAGCATAAACAGCACTGTTAAAAACACTAAGGCTGACTAACCGAGTCTTTTAAAAATGGGCCCACCAAGGGCTGGGATGGGAGTAAAAGAAAACTGTACTTGAACAACAATTAAAATTTAAAAAATTAAAAAGGGCCCACCAAATAATTTTAGACCAGAGATACAGTCTTCTTGTACGACAGAAAGCATAGTACTTTCCATTCTTACACTATAAAACACTGCTACAGTAGGGAATGATCTGAGAAGCAGGCGGAGAGATGGGACTGAGAAGTCTGCAAAAAGCATCCACTTTCTTAAATCTCAAAATTGGAGGACTGAGTTCACATGAATAATTCTTCTGGGGATTGAAAATAACACAGTCAGGTCTACGAAATAAAAACATTAACAAGAAATTTACTATAAAGCATTAATGGATAAAGATATATTACATTAACCAAGGAGTTAACTTAATAACTCCCATTTTAAAAATCTCTTTTTGTTTGGAAGAAAAAATTTGATAAATCTATCAAAGTATTTTACTAAATACAAACGGAGAACTATGTAGAAAGAGGAAGCATTATGAAATTTATGACTATGTGTTTTGTGCAAGAGTAGTGGACATTTTCAAAGCTCTCGTTTCTGGCTGTATATAAAAGTAAAAAAAATAGAGCGTTTTCATTCATTTAAAGCAATAGTAAATACTGCCTGGTATATGCTGGTTATTTTCACCATACAGCCTTAATACACATTCCAAAACGCATTCGATTTTCATTATTCCTTTGGGAGAGGGGGAAAGCAAAACTGTACGTTGAATAGTCCACTTCTGTGAGAATATTCAGCAGTGGAGTATAGCATTAGGTACCAAAGAGATTTACTGGCTCGAGCAGACAAAAGAGAAAACACCCCCAGAAAGAACATAAGCCGCGAAAGAGATAAGAGTCAGTCCTATGTGTAACTGGAGGACTGGACAAAACTCAGCTCAGCGTTGCTGCAGAAATGAGCAGATTTGAGATTCAGGGCATTGCCGGCTCTTCTGTCGAGTCCATCCTGGGACTAAAAGTGAGAGTGTGGAGCGGAAGGAAAGCCACCAGGGATTTAACTTAGGCATCTAACCGGACAATTTGTAAGGGCCCTTCTAGCGCTTCACAGTCCCCGTTAGCGCCCTCTTCAGCGCTTTATATCCTGGCTGCCCCAAAAGTCATTCACTCCAACTTCAAATGTGAGCGGGAGTGGGGGAGGGACAGAGGAAGATGGAGAGAGAAGGAAAGAGGGAGGAGAAGGAGAGAGGAGGGGGAGGGGGAGGGAGAGAGCCAGCGAGACAGAAAGAAAAGGAGGGAGAGAGTTGGCTAGAGCTGGAGAGAGCAGGAGGGGAAGGGCGAACAAGAGTAGCAGCTGTTGGGTCTGTCCCCTCATCCTTCCTGGGCCACAAGCAACACACTCACAGAACGACTTGGGGGGAACTGAGACTATTGGCTACAAGACTCTGGTTACCTTCTCGCGCTGGTCCCAGCTGTACTGCTTCGGTTGCTCCTCCTCGCCCCCGGGCTGCGACTCTTTCTCAGAATTCCGCCTCTTGGAGAAGCAGCAGCCCATGGTCCCGGCCCGTGGGTGTCCTGGCCGTTCCTCTTTGCCAGACGCCTCGCTCAGGAACCTCTTGGAGTGTGGCGTGAACCCCTAGCGACCTGGCTCCGCAGCTCTCGGGACACCGCCCCACGTAACCGCCCAGCAGCTAGCTAGCAGCCCCGGTCCGCCCGCAAGGCCTAACACCCCTTCCTTTTTTTTTTTTTTTTTTCTTCTCAGTCACCCAGACGACCCGCCACCAGATACGTCCGCCCCGAGCCCGGTGAGCCAATCAAAGCCGCAGGAGCAGCCCTTCCCCGCCTATCATAAGACGTTGATCCACGCACACAGCTAAGCAACGCTGGACTCCAGCGCCAGCCCCCAGGGGCGGGCGGGGCCCAGTACGCTGAGGCAAGAGCACTGCCGCCCCGCCCCCAACTCTGCCCAGCGCTGGTAAGACTCAGTGGGGCTCTTCAGCTGTTGGGAGTCTTGGGTCCCTCATACAGTTTTTTGCCCTTGGTTCTCAGTTTCTAAGTTGGAGGTAAGGGAGGGATCCCTAATGTAATGCTGCTATGCACACTGGGGTGCATAGGTTCTTCTGAATTGCTGTTTAAGGATTCTTGGAGTATAATCCTAGCAGTGGAATCAAAAGGTAGTTCAATATTTGTTTTTTGAGGAAATTCCATACTCTTTTCCACAGTGGCTGCTTTAGTCTGCATTCCCACCAACAGTGTACTAGTGTCCCTTTCCTTCATAACCTCTCGAGCACTTGTTTGTTCGTTTATCATGGCTATTCTGACCAGTGTAAAGTGGTATCTCATTGTGGTTTTAATTTGCATCTCTCTGATGGCTAGTGATGCTGAGCATCCTTTCATTTGCCTCTGGGCTCTTTGTATGTTCTCGAAGAGTGTCTGTTCATGTCCTTTGCCCATTTTTAAATTGGATTGTTTGTCTTCCTGGTGTGTGCCCATTTTTAAATTGGATTATTTGTCTTCCTGGTGTGGAGTCATGAGTTCTTCACATATTTTGGAGATCAAACCCTGTTCAAAGTATCATTGGCAAATACATTTTCCCATGTGGTTGGTTCCCTTTCCATTTTGTTAATGCTTTCTTTAGCTGTGAAGAAGCATTTTAGTTTGATGTAGTCCCACTTGTTTATTCTTTCTTCTATATCCCTTGCCCTATGGGATGTATTGGTGAAAATATTGCTGCATGGGATAGCTGAAAATTTCCTGCTTATGTTTTCCTCTAGCACTTTTATGGTGTCATGACTTATATTTAAGTCTTTTCTCCATCTTGAGTTTATTTTTGTGGATGGTGTAAGTTGGTGGTAGAGTTTCATTTTTTTTTTTGCATGTACTTGTCCAGATCTCCCAACACCATTTGTTGAAGAGGCTACTTTTACTCCATTTTATGCTCCTGCCCCCTTTGACAAATATTAACTGACCGTATTGACGTGGGTTTATTTATGGGCTCTTTATTCTGCTCCTTTGGTCTGTGTCTGTTCTTATTCCAATACCAGGCTGTTTTGATTACAGTGGACTTGTAATATAGTTTGATATGAGGCATTGTGATCCCTCCTACTTTGTTGTTCTTTCTCAAAATTGCTGAGGCTATTTGGGGTCATTTATGGTTCCATATAAATTTTTGAAATATTTGTTCTATATCAGTGAAATATGTCACTGGTATTTTGACAGGGATTATGTTGAATCTATAGATTGCTTTGGGTAGTATGGACATAAAAATATATACACTAACTATTAACAGTTATACTTGGGCTGAATTTACTACAATATACATGTATTGCTTATGTAATAGAAAAGGTGAGTTGTTGGTTTAACTCTCTGAGCACAGTATTTTGACATCTTGGTCAGATATCAAATGCAAATCAGTTCGGTTTCCAATTTGATGATCATTTTACTCTCCCACACTTATTCACATCTAGTGTATATCTTATATGAACCTCTGACTTAACTTGAGCATTAAGAATGTTCCCTTTTTCACTTCCTGTCCTTTTTTGCACAATCAGGAAGAAAAGTGCATGTGTTTTAAGTATTAGAAATTACTGCAAATCTAAGTTGCAGTTCTTAGCAATAGGGTCTTTACCCGATGCATACTTTTTCTCCTTTCAAGTGAGATGAAAGGTGTATGTGAGGATGTTTTGGTTAATATCCTTAGATACTATTTTATATTCATAGAATAATAAAATTGTGACCAATACGTAGTAGTACAGTGGAGTACTGAGAGGTTCTAACAGTGATCTCTTCAAGGACCCTTAAACAAAAGTGAATATAAAGTCCTCTTTTTGTTAAATGCCATCCCACCACCACCCCTGCCTGACCAAAAATAAAACAAAGAAAAATTAAATTAAAATAAGTATTAAAAACTGGGAAGTAGAAAGCCAATGAACAGAGTTAGTGCTAGAGCTCTCTCATGCTCGTTATTTCCTCCCTCCTCCCTCCCTCCCTCCCTCCTTCCTTTCTTTCCTTTCCTTTCTTCTTTCTTTCTTTTCTCCTCCCTCCCTCCCTCCCTCCCTTCCTCTTTCCTCCTCCCTAATGAATTCTTACCAGCACTTTTTTTTTCTGCCAACTAGCTCTCTTTATTTACTCATTGGCATATACATGGCTAATAGTCATGCTACCCTGATTCCTTATGGTCTGTCTGTCCAGGTGCATGCTACAATCTCTTTATATCCTAGCTCATATTTTCAAGGGAGATAACCAGATAAATTCCTGGCTAATCAATAATAGAATGGCCACCCATTGGTCAAGTGTACACCCCTTTAGCTGCAGGGATGAGTTCCGTATTACAAACAGGTGGAGAGGTCCTGAAAAGGGAATGTGTGTTGGCGGCTCTAACTCTGCAGAGTCCAGACAGATATTGGTTGCTCCTTCTACCTATACCCCTCTTGCTGCTGATACTTTTGTGACTTCTTTTCTATACAAAGCTGCCCCTTATGTTCAGCTTAATAGATACATTCATGTATATTAAACAGTTCCATTGTGGGTGTGCACCTGGCCACAAACCCCGGAGATGGATTGGGTCCCCTTGTGTTTCTTGACCACAAAAGTGACAGAGTTACCTCTTAGAAGGAAGTGCTGAAGAGGTATGTCTCCACAGCATGAATAAGTTAATTGCTCAGCAACAACAGATGGAAAAAAATCCCTATTCTTGAGTTGACCTGACACATACTTACTCACTTGCACTCACCTAAGGAAACACTTTGTAAGTGAAGAAAAAGAGAAGGGAGGAGCATTTCCATTATGTATTGCTGCATAACAAATCTCTTGAAGCTTAATGGCTTACAGGGAACAAACGGACAGTAACCATAGGGGAGGGGGGAGGGATAACAGGGAAGAGAAGGGGAAGGGTCAAGTCAAGAAACATGTATAAAGGACTGGTGGTAGTGGACGACAGGATAGGGATTGACTGAGGGAGGGAGTGTGGGCGGGACAGGGGAGAGCAATGGGGGGAAATATTGGGACAACTGTTATTGAACAACAATAAAAAAAGAAACTTATGGTTTAAAATGATGATTCTTTACTTTGCTCATGAATCTGCAATTTTGGCAGAGCTCAGTGGGGACAACTCTGTTCCATACTGTATCCAGAGCCTCAGCTGGATGACTCAAATGGTTGGGCAGTTGGCCAGAAATGATTCTATATGAAATCTCAGGACCTCTCCATGTGATCTCTCCATAAAGGTGGTCTTAGGGTAGTAGAACTTCACATACTGTGCTAAGGGCTTTAAAAATGAGTGTTCCAAGAGGCCAAGACAGAAGCTGCAGGGCTTCTTATGGTGTAGTCTCAGAAGTCACACAACATCACTTCCACTGGATTCTATTGGTCACACAGGGCTGGCCCTGATTCACTAAGCGAGGGGACTAAACAAAGGAATGAATACTGGAAGATGCAGAACATTAGGGTATCATCTCAAGGCTGGCTACAACAGCAGGAGTTAATTCTGTCTATAGTACTACATATGTACTCAAGAAGAGAATTGAAAGGTCAAAAAATTGTACAGACAGGTAGCCTTTTTCTTGTAACAGATTTTTGAGCCAACATGTCTTCTCATACTTTAGCTTAAGTAGTTCTTACTAATTTTCTTTCACCCTCTGATTGACCAGTTCCAATTATTTTCAAAAGCATCAAAAATTGTGTGTAATCAGTTTATATAGTAACACTGTATATTTTTCTGACTGCTTTTAGCGTAGGGTATATTATTTACTGTTGTTGGTAAAATTCTTAATGTAAGCCAAGTAAAAATATTTGGAAGTTACTACAGAAGAAGAATACCAGGGGAAACATTCTTCTAACTTAGATGGGGGTGGGGAGAGTAGAAGAGTCAAGAAAAGCTTCTTAGAAGTGAATCCCTTTAGCAGCATAAGTTTAAAAATAATTGTAGTAACTTTATACAGTAAAGCAATTCCAATGGAAACTTAAAAAAATATTTCTGAACTAAGATAATCTTTTCCTAGTGGAATTTCTGTCTTCCAAATATTTGTTTTAATACTTTTCAGGAAGGGGACAAACTGCGATAAAACTAAAACCACAGAGCTAGTCAAAGTGTGTTTGTTCATAAAATGGTTTTCATCCTTGGGAGTTTATTAATAAAAGAGGGCTACTTCCCAATTCACTCAAGGTAAATGAGAGACTGTATTTCCTAGTTTCCTCTATGCATGCAGACCAAAAATAAGCTCTCAGTTTAACATCTAGAAGATCCCAATCCCTATAATTATTACTTGGCAACATTTGCATATATAAAGTTCGGAAAATAGTGAAAAAGAAAGATTTGGGCAAGATAGCTGGTGCCACAAGCCAAAAGTTTTAGTAAAAGGATATTTAATAACAGTTCCTAAATCTTATACCTGACAGTCCCTGGGCTTTTCAGAGCAGGTGTCTTTTGTACTCTCCCCCTCCCTGGGTTCCTGACAAAAGTAAACCAAAGTCAGGGCTCATTCTAGACCAAATCTTCCCTAAGAGCTGCTCTGCTAGGCTTTGTATGATTTCCACCTCTTTACCTCCAACCACAAACACCCAGGCACACAGTGCACAAGAAAGTGAATCAGAGAGGAAAACATCTCTTTAGCAGTTCTTTCATGCATTCATTATTCCTTGTGGTGCTAAGAATGGCGTCTAATAAACAATTGACTCTAAAGGAGAAATCAGGGATTTGTAGGGCTTGCAGTTAACATAACTTGAGTTGGCTCCTTTTTAAGAAAAATAATCCAAATTATGAATACAAAATTTCTAGGGCCCCTCCTGGGGTATATTCAAGACCTGTGCAAATGAGGGGCCCTAAAGTTTATGTTTCATTAATTGTACTGTAGTGCATTAAAAGGTATTAGGGATACATTATTTCTTAGGGGGTCATGATCTAAATTTACACATACTACAAATTTTTATATATCAAATGGCTTCAGAATATATACATGGCATTATATAGAGAAAGGACTAAGAAGACCATATTTTTCTGACCATGTTGCCAATCTGCCACAATTTATGGAAAACCTCCTTGAGAACAGAGAAACCCATAGGTGCAGGCTGATGAAAATTGATTAAAAATCAGCTGCCAGAGGCAGATATGCAAAGAACCAAATTCCTAATTCAAATTTGCTGTGGAATCAAACATTCAGATGACCAGAGGTAAAAACATGGCCAAATTCTTAAAAAATGTCCAACGAGAAAGATAAGTTAGAATCCTGAGATTTATATGTGGGCCCCCAGAATTTCAATTTGAAATTAGTATGACTATAAATTTTTCTTTTTCTCAAGCTGATTATAAAACTGATGCTTATATTTCCTGTTGAGACAGTGTAGGTTCTTATCAAACCAGTAATCTTATTCTTCCTTGCTAGCAGAAATGTTCTTACATTTCTTTTCTAGTTTTTTATTTTAACAATAACATTCTATGTTATAGTTACTTACCCTATTGGCTCCTAGTTGATAACGTTTGCTTGAAAAGAATAGTACCAAAGAATAATTTTCAAGATATTAAAAGACTATATTAAGGACAGAGAAAAACAAGTATCATATGATTTTACTTATCTGTGCAATCTAAATAGTGAAATAAATGAACAAATGAAATAGAAACAAAGTTCCAGATACAGAGAACAGATTGATGGTTGCCAGAGGGAACTGGGTGGAAGACATGGAGTTACTGAGAAGTACAGATTGGTAGTCACCAAATAGTTCTTGGGATGTAAAGTACAGTATAAAAAATATGATCAATAATGTTGTTTTAACTATGTATGGTGCCACTTAAAATATTGGGGAATCACTTTGTAAAATATATGATTGCCGAACCACTATGTTGTACACTTGAGACTAATACAAAATTATATTGAATGTAAACTATAATTGAAAAATAAAATAAAAAAATAAAAATGTCTACTCCCTTTAATATAGTAACTTTGCCTTTATAGGCATCTGACTTCAGGAAATTACCAGAAAAGGGAGTAAGATTATAAACAGAGATTTTGACTGTGATATTTTAAATAATAATTTTAAATGAATACACTAAATATTCATTAACTTGAGATCATTGGGAAATTAGGGCACAGTCATTGGATGGAATATTATATAGGTATTTCAAATTATGCTGATAATATTAAAATATGTGTGAAAATGTTGTATATGATATGGTGAAAATAGGGCACAATTTGCATATTGATATGAAAAATTATATAAGATTTATGTAGACATTGAAAAATATGCAAGGAACTACATCAAAATATTAATTGGTTGTCTGTGGATGGTGGCAATATAGTGGTTTTTATGTTATTATTTGTATTGTCCAAATCAAAATGGGCATGTTTTATAGGTATAATCTTCACCAAATTAAGTAAAATAATTACATCTTTAAAAAATTTCCAGTTATTCTATCAAATTTTTCTCTGTCTTTATAACTTATAAGCATGCAATCCAGTATATCACCGCCCATAGGTCTTCCTACTGGCTCTCACCCTTTCAAGAATTCTGATGAAAAGCAAGGACATACAATCAAGACTACTTTACCTAGCATGGCTATCATTTAAAATTGAAGTAGAAATAAGGAGCTCCCCAGACACAAAAAGCTAAAAGAGTTTGTTAACACTAAACCAATACTGCAGCAAATGTGAAAGGGCTGACTGGAAGACAATGACAAAGAAGAAGGAGGAGGAGGAGGAAGAGGAGAAAAGACAGAGGAAAATAGTCTAACAATAAAATGGCACTAAATACATATCTATCAATACTCACCTTAAGTGTAAATGGCTTAAATGCTCTAACCAAAAGACATAGGGTAGCTGAATGGATGAGAAAACGAGACCCAATATATATGCTGCCACCAAGAGACCCATCTCAGATTGAAAGATACACACAGACTACAAGTAAAAGGATGGAAAAAGATATTTCATGCAAATGGAAAGGAAAAAAAGCTGGGGTTTCAGTACTTATATCCAACAAAATAGACTTTAAAACCAAGGTTATGGTAAGAGACAAAGAAGGACACTACATAATGATAAAGGGAATAATCCAACAGGAGGCTATAACCCTAGTGAACATGTGCACACCCAACATAGGGAAGCCTAACTATGTAAAGCAAATCTTGATGAACACAAAGGGAGAGATGGACAGAAATACGGTCATAATCAGGGATTTTAACACCCTGTTGACTTCAATGGATAGATCTTCCAGAGAGAAAAGCAAGAGGAAGACAGTGACCTTAAACGACACAATAGATCAAATGGATTTAATTGTTATCTTCTAAGCATTTCACCCTAAAGCAATAGAATATACATATTTTTCAAGTGCACATTGAATGTTTTCTAGGATACACCACATGCTAGGACACAAAACAAGTCTCAATAAATTTAAGAAGATTGAAATAATATCAAGCATTTTCTCTGACCACAATGCTATGAAACTAGAAATCAATCGCATGGAAAACATGCAAAGACACGGAGGCTAAATAACATGCTAATAAACAATGAATGGTCAACAACAATATCAAGAAAGAAATTAAAAGATACCTTGAAACAAATGAAAATGAGAACACAACAACCCAAATTCTGTGGGACACAGGGAAAGCAGGCCTGAGAAAGAAACTCAAAGCATTACAGACCTGTCTAAAACAAAAACAAAAACAAATGAACAAACAAAACCAGAAAAATCTCAAATAAACAATATAACTTTACACTTAAAGGGACTTGAAAAAGGACAACAAACAAAGCACAAAGTGAGTAGAAAGAAGGAAAAAATAAAGATTAGAGCAGAAATAAATGGAATAGAGTCTAAAAAAATGATGCAAAAGATCAATGAATTCAAGAGCTGGTTCTTTGAAGAGATAAATGGTTGACAAACCTTTAACCATAGTCATCAAGAAATAGAGAAAACCCATATATATACCATCAGAAATGAAAGAGGAGAAATAACAACTGACACCAAAGAAATACAAAGAATTATAAGAAAATATTATGAACATATGCCAACTAACTGGACAACATGGACAAAATGGATAAATTCCTAGAAATGTACCATTATCCAAAAACTAAATAAGGAAGAATAAGAGAATCTGAATAGACAGATTACACCTAGTGAAATTGAAGGAGTAGCAAAGAACTACCAACAAACAAAAGTCCTGGACCAGATGGCCTCACAGGTGAACTTTACCAAACATTTTGGGAAGAATTAACACACCTCTTTCTCAAACTATTTCAAAAAATTCAAGAAGAGGAAATGCACCATAGCTCATTTTATGATGCCAGCATTATCCTAATTCCAAAACTAGACAAAGAGACTACAAAAAAAGGAGAAATTTATAGGCCAATATCACTGATGAACATAGATGCTAAAATCCTCAACAAAAGATCATACAACATGATTTAGTGGGATTTATTCTGGGATGCAAGGTTGGTAAAACATATGCAAATCAATAAATATGATTTACCATGTAAACATAATGGAGGATAAAAATCACATGATCATATCAATAGATGCAGAAAAAGCTTTTGATAAAATCCAGCACCCATTTATGATAAAAATTCTCAGCAAAGTGGGAATAGAGGGAACATATCTAAACATAATAAAGGCCATATAAACAAATGCACTGCCAGCATCATACTGAATAGGCAAAAACTACAAGTGTTTCTTAATATTGGGGACAAGGCAGCAATGTCTTCTTTTACCTCTCTTATTTAACATAGTACTGGAAGTCCTAGCCACAGCAATCAGACAAGAGGAATTAAAAGGCATCCACATTGGAAAGGAAGAAGTAAAACTGTCTTTATTTGCAGATAACATGATACTGTACATAGAGAACCCCAAAGATGCCACCAAGAAACTACTACAACTGATAAATGAATTCAGCAAAGTATTAGGACACAAAATTTATATGCAGAAACCAGTTGCATTTTTATATGCCTTAATAAATTAACAGAAAGAGAAATTAAGAAAACAATCCCATTCACAAGTGCTGCAAAAAGAATAGGATACCTAGGAATAAACCTAACCAAGGATGTAAAAAACCTATACTCAGAAAATTATACGATTCTGAGGAAAGACATTGAAGAAGACACAAATAAATGAAAGCACACACCATGCTCATGCACAGGAAGAATTAATATCATTAAAATGTACATTCTACTCAAAGCAATCCATAGATTCAATGCAATTCCTATCAGGATTCCAAAGACATAGTTCACAGAATTAGAACAAACATTTCAAAAATTTATATGGAACCACAAAAGGCACTACATAGCAACAGTGATCCTGAAAACGAAGAACGAAGTTGGAGGAATCATGCTACCTAATATCAAACTATACTACAAGGCCATAGTAATCAGAACAGCCTGGTACTGGCATAAAAACAGACACATAGATCAATGGAACAGAACAGAAAGCCCAGATACAAACTCACAACTTTATAGTCAATTAGTAATCGATAGAGTAAGCAAGCACATACAGTGGGCTAAAGATAGTTTATTCAATAAATGGTGTTGGGAAAACTGGACAGATGCATGCAGAAAAATGAAACTAGACCACCTTCTTACACCACACACAAGAATAAACTCAAAATGGATCAAAGACTTAAATGTTAGACCTGAAACCATAAAAATTGTAGAACAAAATATAGGCAGCGAAATCTCAGACATTGCTGGTAGCAATATTTTATCAGATATGTCTCCCCAGGCAAGGGAAGCAAAAGAAACAGTAAGCTAATGGAACTACTTCAAACATAAATTTTTTTTTGCACAGCGAAATAAAAAGACCACCCACAGAATGGGAGAACATATTCACCAATAAATCTAATAAAGGTTAATATCCAAAGTTTATAAAGAATTTACAAAACTCAATGTCCAAAAAAGAAACAACCCAATTAAAAAATGGGCAATGTAACTGTACTTGAACAACAGTAAAAGAAATGTTTAAAAAAATAAAAAATAAACTCTTAAAGTTAAAAAAAAAAAGGGCAATAGACCTGAACAGACACTTTTCCATAGAGGACATACAAATGGCCAACAGGCATGAAAAAATGCTCAAGGTCAGTAATATCAGAGAAATGCAAATGAAAACCACAATGAAATAACATCTCACACCTGTCAGAATGGCCATTATCAATAAATCAATAGACAACAAGTGTTAGCAAGGATGTGGAGAAAGGGGAACCCTTTTGCACTGTTGGTGGGAATGAAGACTGGTGCAGCCACTGGAGATAAGTAGTATGGAGATACCTTTAAAAATTAAAAGTGGATCTGCTTTTTGACCCAGCAATCCCATTTCTGGGAATATATCCAAAGGAACACAATATACTAATTCGAAAGAACATAAGTATCCCTATGTTCATCACAGCGTTATTTACCATTGCCAAGATACATAAGCAGCCCAAGTGTCCATCAATAGATGAGTGCATCAAACAACTATAGGACATTTACATAATGGAATTCTACTTCATTATAAAGAAGAAGAAAATTTTACCCTTTGCAACAGTATGGATGGACCGGGAGAACATTACGCTAAGTGAAATAAGCCTGTCTGAGAAAAACAAATACCATATGATTTCACTCACATGTGGAATCTAATGAACAAACTTAACTAACAAGCAAAATAGAGACAGACTCATAGAGAGCAGGATGGCAGCTAAGGGAGGGGAGATTAGGGGGTAGAGGGATTGAGCAAAAAGAAGAAGTACTTATGGATATGGACAGCAGTGTGGTGATTGTGGTGGGCGAGTAGGCAGTATAAGGGGACTAACTGATAATGGAAACAATACAATAAAATTTTTGGAAAAAAAATAAAAAGCCTAGTAGCCCTGCCCGGTGTGGCTCAGATTGTTGGAGCATCAGCTCATAACTGAATGGTTGCAGGTTGGATTCCCACGCAGGGCACATACCCAGGTTGGAGGTTTGGTCTGTGGTCCAATCACGTAAAATCCCTGGTCCGGATGCAACCAATCAATATTTGACTCTCAAATCGAGGTTTCTCCCTTCTTCCCTCTCTAGAAAGCAATGAAAAAATGTCCTTGAATGAGGATAAAACTAATCAATTAATTGAAAAAATTAAAAGCCTGGCAATTTCCACTCCATCTAAGGGAAAAGCCAGCCACCAGGTAAGAAATCCAGCTACTCTGAGACCACTTGGCTGTGAGAAATCCTAAGCTTGCCACATCCATCATGAAAGAGAGCTGAAGAACTGAGGTAACAGTAAGAAATGAGGCCCTATACATACAATGTCAGCTCCAGCTATTAAATCCATCCCAGCTGATGTTCCTGAATACTTGAATTTCCATCTCATGAAATTGTGAGTAAATAAAATGGCTGTTGTTTTAAGTCACTGCATTTTATGGATGGTAGCAGGTTCGATTCCCATGCTTAGCATAGCAATAGCAATAGATACATAGCAATAGATAATTGCATCAAATGCTCAGGAGAAAAATAAATCAGGACAAAGAGACAGGGAGATGCAGGGGTATTATGTTAGAGAGGGTGGTCAGGGAGGGCATCTCTGATAAGAAGACATTTGAGCAGGAAGTTGGAGGCAGTGAGGGACCAGACCATTTGTCTATCTGGAACAAGTGCATTCCAGGCAGAGGAAACAGCAAATGCTGGCACCAAAAGGCAGGGTATGTTTGGCATGTTCTACGAAACAGTGTAAAGGCCGCTGTGAGGAGAGAAGGAGATGGACAAGAAATCTAGGGAGAAGAGGGGAAGCACCAGATCAGGTAGGGATATGATAAGGACTTGGAGTTTGACATTATCTGATTTACAAATAAAAAGGGACAATTTGGAGTGGAAAACAAAATGTAGAGAAAGCAAGAATGGGAGCAGGGCAAGCAGTTAGAAACCTATTCCAATAATCCAGGTAAGAGATGATATTGGGTTGAACCAGAAAAGTAGCTGTGGAAATGATGAGTTGGATTTTGGCTTTATTTTGAAGGTGGAACCAAGATTTGCCAATGGCCTGGATTGGGGTAGAGAAAAAGAGAGAAATTAAAGGTGATCGAAGCACCTAGAAGAATAAAGCTGCCATTTACTGAGATGGGGAAGAATGAATAAGGAGCAAGCTTAGAAAAATCATGAATTTGGTTCTGGAAGTATCTAGTTTGAGGTGTCTGTTAGATATCTAAGGTGGCTGAATATGTGAGTCAGAGGTTTGGGAAAGTGGTCATGGCTGAAGATATTTATTGCTAGCTACCTGTGATAGTAATTAAAGTCACAGTATTTGATGATATCAGCGAAGGATGAATGTAACTAGAGAAGACTAGAGGTCTGAAGAGGGAGTCTTGGTAATATGAAGAAAAATGATAATGGTCTTTCAGTTCTAAACAAGATGAAGTAAGCACATTCTATTGTACTAAACCTATCAATAATTAAAAACCTGGATAAAACTGATAAAACAACAATTAGAAGATTCTGAAAGGTGGAGGGAAAAAGGTGTACTGGTTGGGGACCTTAGGATTTAAGGAACAAACCAGTGGTGAGTTCTATGTTTTATTTTTTATTTTTTGCCTTTTATATATCATGGCCTGGGCACTGGAGAGGCCCCAAATCCAGAATGTCAATGGGCACAGACAAAAATGCCCCACAGAAAGCCCCTCTCCCTTGTCAAAGGACTAAGAAACTGGTGGCTCTTCAGGACAAAAACATTTTGATTACTATAATTACTGCTCAATCCCAGGTGAAAATCATGAGTAAAGTCACACTCCATCCCCTCCCAAATAGGAAGTGAAAAGAGAATTACTAAGGGAAAGGAGCTAAAGAGAATGATTTTAAAAATTATAAAACCATGGGTAGACTACTTAGTAGTCCAGTTGTATAGAGTTAAGAGCAGAGCAGATGTTTTGAACGCTGTTGACAATCCAATATGGAGTCACTGTCAGTCACATTAAGTGGCAATATGACCAATACTTAGGTAATGGGGTGTTACAAGGATGCCCTTGGGAAGGGCCCAGAACCTCCAAAACCACAAGTCTGAACACTTGGATAATGACTCCATTTGGACACTGATATAAGTGGGACCACTGCCCATTGTGGGCTATCATAACTCAGAGCTCTGACCATTTGACGCTGGAGCTTGGCTGTACCATGGGTCACACTTGGAGCACAGTGGGACTTCCACTTCACTGGTGCATACCATCACTGTAGCCACCTGTCTTGAGACCAGTGAATACTTCTCTACTGCCAGTGACTCGGAATTTGCTCTGGACACTTGCTGTACTCACTTTTGTTGTAAGCTCCCCCTCTCTGTGTGTAACCTGCATATTAACTCTATTGGTTTATTGGGGAAGTCTTCCCTAATAAATTGGCATTGTGAAAAGACACAAACGTGTGCAAATGGCTTCTTTTGGGGATACTCCCTTGCTCATGACACCATGTATAAAACGAGTGAAAACAAAACAGCAAAAAGTTTGAGAACTAAACATTGGTATAGAATACTACCCAGGTTTCTGATTGACCTCTGGGTAGGACACAAATGAGCAGACCAAAACAGTACTGCAAAGGCTTTGAAACTAAACAGATATTTGTATCACAGGCCACAAAAGTGGGCCAAGATGTGTGTTTTTAACTTAAACAAGTATACTGCTTGCCATGATAGAAAATTTGAATAAGAACTAGAATCTCATAAAATAGTGCTCAAAGTGTCCACGATACAATAAAAATTACTTATCATGCGAAGAATCCCAAAAAATTCAACTTGAATGAGAAAACACAATCAATAGTTGCCAAC